>VDFB02337216.1:0-281633 GCA_007258455.2 Sequoia sempervirens
CCATCTGTCTGTGGGTGGTAGCTAGTGCTCGGAGTAAGCTCGGTCCCACAAAGCCTGAATAGCTCCTGCCAGAAGTGACTCAAGAACCGACTATCCCTGTCACTGACAATGCTTCGAGGTAGCCCATGCAACCTGAATACCTCATGGAAAAACAACTCTGCTACCTGTGTAGTTGAATACGTAGCTGCTATTGGGAAAAAGTGAGCATATTTTGTGAGGCGATCAACTACTTCATAGATACAATCTCTACCCTGGGCTTTCGGCAAGCCCATAATGAAATCCATCGACAAGCATTCCCACTTCCTGTCAGGAATTGGAAGTGGCTGAAGTAACCCAACAGGATAGGTGTGTTCCTATTTATTTTGTTGATAAACAGGACACTCTCCAACATACCGAAGAACATCTGACTTGAGTCCTTTCCAAGGGAAACGCTCCTGAACCTGCCTGTAAGTTTTGAAATGCCCGGGATGTCCTGCCATGGGTACATCTTGAAAGGCCCTCAATGTTGTGTTCTTCATCTCTGATCCTGGGGTCAAAAAGATCCTCCCTTTGTAAATGATAATATCATTTACAATTGAATACCTGTTGTCCTACACTGAACCCTCAACTATGCCAGAAGCCCAAGAGTCTTTGGCATACTCTGTTGTAATCAAATGTCTCCAATCCTCTGAAATCTCGACCATGGAGCTTAAATGTGGTCGGTGAGACAAGGCATCAACAACAACAATCTGAGTCCCTTTGACATAGGCAATGTCAAAGTCATATGACTGCAGCTTACTAACCCACTTCTGTTGACGATCATTAAGATCTCGCTGCCCTAGTAAATGTCTCAAGCTGTTATGATCTGTCTTAATACAAAATTTGCTGCCCACAAGGTATTGCCTGAATTTGGCCAACGCATGCATGATGGCCAACACCTCCTTGTCATAAATGTTGTAGCTCCTCTCTGGTCCTCTTAACTTCCTGCTCTCGAAAGCTATTGGATGCTTGTCTTGCATAAGGATTACGCCAATCCCTTCACCTGAGGCATCACATTGAAGCTCGAAGGGTCTAGTGAAATCTGGTAATGCCAGGACAGGACAAGAAGTCATCAACTGCTTAAACTTCTCAAAACACTCCTGTGCCTCAGGAGTCCAAACAAATGCCCCTTTCTTTGTCAAGTCTGTGAGTGGCACTGCATGACGTGAATACCCATTGACGAATCTGCGGTAGAAGCCACACAAACCCAAAAATCCTCTAAGTTGAGTAAGATTCTCGAGCGTAGGCCACTCAATAATAGCTTTGACCTTGTCAGGGTCCATATGCACATCCTCTGCACGAATTATATGGCCCAAGTAGAGCAACTTCGTCATACCCAGATCACATTTTGATTCCTTGGCATACAAGGACTCCCTATCAAGAATACCCAACACTGTATCCAAATGGCCAATATGCTCCTCCCAAGTTTTGTTGTATACCAAGATGTCATCAAAGAAAACAAATACGAACCTCCTCAGTTGTGACTGGAAGACCTTGTTCATAGTGGACTGAAACGTAGCAGGTGCATTGGTTAGCCAAATGGCATAACTACAAACTCAAAGTGTCCACAATGACATCTGAATGTTGTCTTCTCGATGTCCTGGTCCTTGACCTTGATTTGATGATAACCCGATCTCAAATCTATTTTCGAGAAGTAACAAGCACCGTGAAGCTCATCGATCAGCTCGTCAATTCGAGGAATAGGGTATCTGTTCTTGATCATCCTTTTATTCAGTACATTGTAATCAATGCACATTCGAAGGGTACCATCCTTTTTCTTCACCAAAACTACGATGAAGCAAAGGGTGATTTGCTAGGTCTAATGTGCCCCATAGCCAACAACTCCTTTATTGTCTTTTCAATTTCATCTTTTAGTCTCTTGGGGTGCCTATAAGGGGTGACTATCACGGGCTTGGCACCCTCCTCTAACTCAATGATGTGCTCAATTCCTCGGTCTGGAGGTCTACCTGGTGGAATCTCACTGAACACCTTAGCATGTTTAATCCTCAACTCCTGTATATCTAGATGATAAACTGGGGTTTGCTGTTCCTCCTATGATGGCATCAACATACACTCAGCTGCCCACTCAATCATGTCATGGCGCATGAGCCTCTCCATTCTCCTGAAAGATATCATCCTGAAACTGCTATCTCGGATGGCTTTCAACACATGAGTCCTCCATCCACCTTAAATCTCATTTCCATCTCACGAAGGTTAAAGGTAAACTCCCCTATGTCATGAAGCCATTTCATCCCTAAAACCATATCAGTATCTCCCATATTCACCACATAGAAATCTGCCTTAAAGTCGTAATTATTTAATCGCATAGGGAGATCTGAAATCATCCTATCACACTTAAGAGTGTAGCCATCCGCAACCTTCACTCTTATGCCCTCAAATTCTTCAGTCTGAATCCCACGCCTCTCAACCAACCTAGCATCAATAAAATTATGCATGGCACCTGTATCCAACAAAGTAATGATTCTTTTTCCTAGCTAAGACCCCTCGCATCCTGAAAGAGCCCTCCCGCTGTATGCTAGTGAGGCGTGCTTCTTGAAGCTTTACTTCCTCCTCCTTTTTAGCCTCATTTTCAACCTCATTTTCAGACTTTTCTGCCTCGGATTCCTCTTGTTCAGTTTGCTGGTCTGATTTTTCAGATTCGGAATCCTCATAGAATGCCCACATTATTCGTTAGCCTTGCCCTTAGGCCTCAAAGGACAGTCATGGTTTGCATCATAGGGCCCTTTGCAATAGAAACACAACTTCTTTTTCGCAAATCATTGATGGTTTCTTGGTCTAATGGTGCTGCTGATTTCCCTTTTGAATCTGATTTTTCCTTCTTAGAGAAAGACTTGCTGTCCCTGTATGAAGATGATGCTTTAGATGAGAACTTACTTTGTGGGGCTGCAAGTTCCATGCTTCTAGCTTTTTTCATAGCCTCTTGTAGGGTCGGGGATCAAAAGCTTTGATCCAACCTCTCAATGGTTCCAAAAGACCTTCGATAAATAACACAACTAATCTTCTTTTGGATATGTTGGGAACCATAACTGACAACCTCTGAAAATCACCCATATATCCCTCCAAACTCCCAACTTGCTTGAGTTGAGCTAGGTCTCTGAAATATGTTTCCGGATCTTTCTTATCAAAGCATTCAATCAACCTATCAACGAACTCCTGGTAAGAGGTGATGAGGTTATGCTGCAACGTGACCATCCCATGATACCACCAATCATGAGCTACTCCCTCCAAGTGTAAGGTGGCATACTTGATTGCATCCTCCTCTGCCATAGGTCGAAGAGTCAAGAAAGTATCCAGTTTGTGAACCCAAGCCTGTGCTGTAGTCTTACCACTACCATCGAATGTAGGCAATGTGAGTTTGCTGGTGGCATGTTTCAGGTCTCTGCTTTGATTCTAGGCCTCCTATCTTGCCTTGATTTGTAGTGCTCTCTCCTTTGACTTACAAATCTGTCAAAGCTCATGCGTTCCCTAACCTGTAGTGTTAACAATTCCCATTCATCATTAGCTACAATGAGTATTTGCAAATATTTCCTCTCCCTCTTCCTCTGCATTACCCTCTTTTGGTTCATCCCTCAAAGAGGTAGGACGTGTAGGTCTATCTATGGTACTGGTGGGTGCTCTTTGTGCCCTGGGAGTCCCAACCACACTCCTATTGTCCTCTAGTTCACGATTCTATCTTCCAAGAGGGTTCAACTAATGTAACATTGTTGTAAGTGCCCGTAAAGCATCTGCAACCTGCTGTTGCCCTGTTGCCATGTTCCTCATAATCTCTCGCGCTTCTCTTTCATCATTGCTTTCCCCATTTATAGGTGGACTACCACAACTCCTATCACCCATGGTGCTGGCTGAACCAACCTCAGTACCACACTGTCTTGCTGCAATTGCAGTTGACAAGGTGTCCTGTTCAGGATAAGGTTGTGGCCACTATTTTTGCTTTCTATCTTCCCTAGCAATATACCTTTTGAACCTATCACTTTGTTTCATCAACGAAGCTGATTTCAACCCCTAAGTATCTGAAAATTTCTTTTGAACTCCAAATTTTGTTTTTCTTTCTTTCCAAGAACCCACAAAGGATGGCACGAAACCGCTCTAATACCACTGTAGTGTTCCGCCACTCTACTAGCTTGATTTCACTGAGTTTGAAGGTCTGATTTTTTTGGTTTTATGTTTGTTTTGAGTTTGTTTTGAGTTTGTTGCAATGATGCCAACATAGTACCACAATTGCATGCATATATATAAAGTAATTTCAAAGTACTAAGCAACTGAAATTTATTTCTGATTTACATTACATTACTAGAAACCCAAATGATGCTTTCAATTCTTGAAAAGTTACATACATAAATCAGATTTATCTCAGATAGAAAGTTTTTTACATAACATAACAGATATATATTTTTGCTATCAAACCAGTAGGTGAATAGTGCTTGCTACAGTGAAAACCCCAATGATGTGTTCACCTCTCCTACAAGATGAAATTCTCCAGCTTAAATCTGATTGGGAAAGGCTCTACTGATCAAGGCGCCCCTTTTTGAAGAATTTGCAGCCCACTAAGAGGGGCGTTTCAGTCCTACTGCTCAAACCCTCTTCAAGAGAGGACGGCTGGATTGTAGATGAAGAAATTCAGTCCAAATGACACCAAGACTGTATGCAGCCTTCTTTGCAATTAAAATGAGGTCTGAAGCTGCTCACAAACTCAAAAATTTGCTCAAAATCAACATGCAATCAGCTCCTTGAATCTCCAAAATGTAACGCAAATCTGAACAGCAACTTTAAGAACAGCAACTTTAAGATATTCTTTCACACCCTCAAGCAGCTCAACCATGAAAAACCATGTCCCCCAAGGTTCAAAATAAGTGCAGAAATCAGGAAACCCTTGCTTCCTTCTTCCTCCAAGCCAAGCTCAAAATGCAAAGTGAAAGTATGCAATGCTCCAAGATGGGTCAAACTTTTCCTCAAGTGAATATATCTTTTTTCATTGAAATCACTATTCATTAAAATGAACACTATTCACTTTAAGTTATAACATTTCCACTTTATAAATGAATAGTGGCAAATAAAAATAAAGTGACCCCCTCATTTAAAAAACAGTCACTAGGCCAAAAAAGGTGAAATAAAAGATAATAACATAATTTAATCACATGTATCAAGCCAAACACCTTAATTCACCCTACCACTGAACTCCTAGGATCAACATTGCAATTTGACGACCAAGTGACCATCTCAAGGGACCCTCTGTCCAGAATCATTAGCCTACGAGGGTCGACATGATAGGCTAATCCACTGATTACGGATGTCTAGCTAGAAGGGGACATTACAGAATCTCTTTATACACAAAATTGAACACTAACAGAAAATATTAAGTGATTAAACATAGAGACTATAGACACAAAGTACAAAGATACGTAACACCCCCACACTTGTTGATCAAATGGTACGCTTAATAGGGATACCACTGATTCTATTAGATTATAGAAATCGTTTTGATTCTTATTAGGTTGAAGTAGATCAATATGCAGACTTGATGTGCCTGATCTTGACCCTACACCACCATGATATCCTAACAATAGTAAACATTATCACATCAAGAGGTTAGTTCCTGCCTAACATATGAACTACACATATTACTATTGGCCAAGGACACCCAATTAGAAAATGATGGTTTGTAAACAAAGTATACCTTGAGACGACAAAATATTGTATAAAGGCACACAACACACTTAATTCTAAATTAATTTTATTGTTTATTATCCCCTTTCATTGGAAGATAATCAAGTACAAAATAAGATGGAAAAAGTTCATTTACTATATATGATTCTTAGAAAACACAATTAAATTTTCTTTTTTATACCAATAAAAAACAACACAAAGCACTAGAACAAGATCACATTTCAGGTTTTGCACATAACATAGAATAGATATAACTGCACTTTTATTTACATAATGTAGTGTCCATCAACTTCTATGGCAAAGGGAGAGTATCACCTTTTCAAACTGAGATCTTCCGATGCACAAGCTAGATGACTGAGAGGTGTAGTTTAGATAATAATTGTCATACTACCAAACCAAACTAAGGCATCATTAAGTACACTATTCTTGTAAAGCCATGTGTCATGAACAAACCATGTTCAGCTCCAATTATAAAACATATCTCCAATTACATAAAATAACAAATGATCACAAATACACTAACTAAATCTATCCCTCTTTTTAGATAAGTTGGCATCCTTGCTGACAGACTCTAATACAATTTAAGAAGGATATGGTGATAGGGAGATGAAGAAGTGGTGCAGGAGCACCTAGTGGAATCCATGCCTCCATGAGGCCATTTTGTAAATATTTGATTTACATGGTGTTTGGGTCATGTCATAAGGTCATTTAGACCATATTTAATATGTTTGAATCATTCAATACGTTATTAGGTAATTATGAGTTCATTTTGTCATATATTGGAAAAAATTGTAAATGTTGTCAAAATGCTTAGAAAATGCAAAAATGTGTAATCAAGGGTTTTTGAGGATTTTAGTGGGTAAAGTCTTAGGTGATGTTAAATAAGGTCTAATAAGACCATCCATGATGTATTTGGGAGATTTGGAGACATTTGGGGTCAAAATGCAAAAGTTGCACAAAAAGTGTGAAAGTTGTCAATCAAGTTTTGGAAAATTGCAACTTTTGGAAGTTGAAAGGTCAAGGAAGGTTATAAGTCAGTTATGAACGTGGAGTTGGTTAGAATTTGATTGTATTGTATGGGGTATAAGAAGCCTCAAAAGGCTCGAAATTTGGTTGTTGTTGTTGGTTGGAGAAGTTTGTAATCAAATCATTCATCAAAATACAATGTTTTTTCTGAAATTTTCTGATTTTTCTGAACTTTGCTCTCATTGTACGGATCCATACATGCTCTAATTGATCTGAAACCTATTGGAATCGATGGTAGTCTGAATTACCTTTCAAATGGATCAATTTTGAGGTTCTAACTCGAAGTTTTGTGAAAGTTATTGTGTTTTTGGTGAAGACAGCCAGTTCAGAAAATGTTTTCCAGAAATTGCAGTCAAAAAACATGTTAGTACGGACAGGTATGGGACCTGTACAGATCTGCAACTTAGATGGATGGAAAGATCTTTATGTTGTGGACAAACTTTCTTTTTACCAGTAATTTTTATAATGCAATTTAAAGGGTCAAACAAGTCCATTCCTAAAAATTGTTCTGAACATAGGGTTTTTGGGGTTGCATACAAAAATTTGTGATTTCTTCTAATTTGTATGGTGGAAAATTCTAAAACTTTGTGAAATGATTCATTTTGAAGTGTTTTTACAATATCCAAGGTTTCATAGAATTTGAATAAGGTTTGCTATGGTTTTGGTAATGCCCTAGGCTGAGTTTTGTGGGAAAAATCAGGAAATTGACTTAATACAATGAAGTTTGTGTTTTGTTGGTGGAAATGAGTAACAAACTTGGTTATTTGTGTTTGGTAAAGATTGGATTGGTCATTTTTAATGCTGCTAAAGGAGATTTGTGGAAAATTCAATTGATTATGTGCCTTATTCTCAGTTTGATAGTCTTGATTCAAGAGTATTATGAAGGGAAAAGTGAAATAGTGATGTGAATCAAACAAATAATGTTTTAAGTTTTGTTGAATGAGATTGATTGGTTGAGTTTTCTTCCTCTAGCTCTGCATCAAGAAGACATCTCTGATTAGAGAGAGGTTAACGATAAAAGAGGTATAGATGCTATATGAATTGGCTCATCTGCTCTTGCTAATGCTCCAGCCGAGCTGGATTAGGCACAACCTACTGCACCAACCTTGAGCCATTTGCCCTCAGCTCAGACAAGTTGGGCATCCTTTATTATCTTGCTTCAAATGGCACTCTACTTTCATCTCTTTCTCTTTACTACACTTACCTCCTAGACAACTTTATCTTCCCCAAGAGCTCTCCATTGGAAGAAACCAGATGATTTGTTCTACCTATATTGTAGCTAACTCCTCAAGCCGAGCTTGTATAGCTACAAAATCTTCTTATAGTTTGGACACACGGGCATGGCACATCCTTCTTAACGAGTTTTGTTTGTTCCTCATGCTTTGCTATCATGACCCTATCTATCTCATCAAACGTCTATTTTCTCCCAGCATGCTTTCTTTGCAGCAAAAATTTGGAGCCTGAAAATGTGCTCAATGGCATGCACCTCCACAAGTACAATCTCAAAGCCATTGTTCAGCCATTGCCAAAGTATGTTGCTCCAGCTACCCTTGAATCTCAAATGTCTAAATGCAAGTCACCTTCTACATAATAACAAGTGTATGCTTGCCCCACATTGCCCAATCCAAGATTTCTTTAGTCTCAACACTATGAAGCATCACTTAAGACATAAGCTTCAAGTTATTTAAAAATTAGTGCAAGGTATTGTATGGGTATCATTCCTCAACTCATGGTAAGGGAATCTATGCAAACTTAGGTATGACACCTCAGACTCACCAGTACACTCCTATGTAGTGCAATATTGAGAGGAATGAACATGTTCTTCCTCCTCATCCTCAACTTCGATACCATCGTAATCATCCTTTCAAGACCATGCACATCCTCATCAATCTTCCCCAACTCCTCCTCCTATGTCAACAAAGGATTCCTTCAAGGGCTTATGCATGGGTAATTTCACCTGCTAACTCAAAACTCGAGCCTAAGGTGATGTCCAAAGCTGCTTGAGCAGGTCAACCTCAACAAGAGAGTCTAAAGAAATAAGAAGGTATTGCTCATAAAAGGCTCCAAAGATGCTCAGCAAGGCATCCATGTCAAGACCCTTCTCATTTACATCTCAGGTGACTACTATGGATTTTGCAAGAAAACATGCAAGGACACTAATATAAGGACACTCCAGTTACTAAATATGAAAATCTATGCACTTAAATAGGAGGGTCATTTGCACAAGGCTTAGGTGTCTACAAAGAAATATTCCACCAATTATATTTATTGTTTTCTGCTCCATTGGGCAACCTTGGTGCTGTTAGCATTTTAACTTGACTCTTTCAAGACAACACAAAATAGAGCAGCACACAAGGATAAATTTCTCTTCAAATTATTGAGGGAAGCTCCCTAAAAAATAAACACAACTCCTTAACCCTAAGCTATGGACAAGATTCAGAGTTATGCACACTTTACACCATCATCAATGGGGTTTTGCAAAAAGGAAATAGCTGAAAATAAACTTTGACCTATCTTTTTGATTCTCAAAGGTTGAGCACAAGACCTTAAAGGTTCTCTCATAAATGAGGTTTTAAAGCTAAATCATGAATGTTTCCTAACTGCCTAAAAATAGAGACTAGTAGATCCACAAATAGATGAGAGGATTTCAATAAAAACTAATTCTAACAGCAAACCACAATGCAATTGAAATATTCCGAGCCAAATTTTTCAATTTTTTCAAGTACACAACAATGCAGAGAGCACCCGTTAGGGTTAGATAATTCAAACCAGCAGATTACAAATAACTCGTTGCCAAGAATGCGCACTCAATCTCAACAAGAGAGAGGCTGTCATATGGCAAAGGATCCTCCGTGCTGCCAATAAAATGCGAAGGTGGCTTCTAACCAAAGAATGGCGTCGCGAAGGACGATCATATGGTCAGAGGATCTTCTACGCTACAAGTACTGAAAACAACTCAACACCAAGCATGTGCTACCCAATCCAGTATGGAAAGGAGGCGACCATATGGCGGAGTGCTAAGAATTACAATGCTATTAAGGAAAATAAGCGGAAATGCTGAAAGTAAACTCAACACCCAGAATGTGCTTTCAAACCCGGAGTGGGAATGGAGCTACCATAGGGCGGAGATATAAAGAATTACAAAGCACTTCAGAATGTAAGTAATCGTTACAAAACATGATAAGCAAGGTTAGAGAAAGATGCTGACAGTACTACTGTTCAGCTTACAATATGAGAAGAATTCGCCTGCCAAGAGCATAGAGTTAGAACAATTCAACGAGCATCTAATAAGAGGATTCTCCTTGCTTAATGGAAATACAAGACTGATTTCTTCACTCAAGAACCAGATTTAAGATTCTGATCTGTACAGATCTGCACTTTTAAATGTAAAACCAGCATGCCTGTAACCCACTAAATTGCTCGTATAACACCCTAAACAGACCCAAAAGACTTCAAGTTTGATGCAATGGACCTATAAAATGATGGCGCCTAGTTTAGTTATAAGAAAAGGCAGCTAAAAGTGGCTATTAATTAATGGCACGGATCCCAAGGCACTCCAGAAAGTGCGCCCTACAAGGAATGACGAATTTGCATTATAAAATCATCAGCTTCATATTAAAATCTGCAAATATTCATGAAGGGTCGCCTCCAACAGAGAAAACCAATGAGACAATACCCAGAACAACACTTTTTGTATTTTTTGACTTGTGATTAAAAACAATAATCTGCTATGAGGAAAATGCAATTCTAGAATCTCACTAAAATGCACAAATCTGAACTACAAAGCCACACAATGACAATAATGCAGAAATCTTGATACAAAACACTCAGACTATACTATCTCACCACTAGTCGCTATCTTTCAAGCGAGAAGCAATGCCTAGCTAGGAGGCTTACATTCCTCGAAGCAATTCCACAGCCAATCCGGCAACATAACATTCCTGTAGATAAAAGATTCCAAAATGAGGACCCAAAGCTCCCTTTTATAATTTTGAGAGGACCCTCCAGAAGGTGTGCCCTAACTTCAAGATGTTTTTAGGGTTTTTGACTTGACCCATTCTTCCTTCAAAATGGCGTCCTTTTTCATGAAGGCAATTTTTCTTTAATTTAAAATTATCATTTCTCCAAAAGTTGGCGTCCCTTTTCCTCTTCAGCAATTTTTGAACCTTCAAAATATTTAATCTTTCACCTGATGATGCACTCACCCTTAAAGTCCCCCTTTTAAAACAACATGAAGTTATACAACTAGACCAAGGGGTTATAACGTTATAATATAACATTATTTTAATTAAAATACTTATCTCTCCAGAAAATGCATCAAAAGGCCAAAACAATATTACCAACTGAACTGCTAGAAGAGGAGAGCCTGCTGAGCTGATGCTGACTGGACCATTGCTAAAAATAGAATTTACTAAAAATAGTAAATTCAAGAAGTTCTTCAGAATGCAATGCATGGGACACCATTGATGCGAGCTTTCTAAAACCAGAAGAAAAGAGTCCACAATCCAAAATCAATCTCGAGAGATGTAGCTGTCATAACTTACTAAAAATAGTAAGTTCGGAAAGGTTGCCCGAAGCAATTGCAAGTCATACCTCTGCGAAGCTCTCTAAAAACCCAGAAGGAATCTAGAATCCAAACATCCAAACTCCAACAAGCAGAACCACAGATCTTCAAGAGAGAACCCATCAAGCGGTTGAAACCCTAATTACGCCCAGCGACTTGCAGAAGCTGACTGCCGGGAATAGGCTACCCAATCAGCGAAAAGTGAAGTGCTAAAAGCGGGGACATTGATCAAAGGACATTTCAAAGAACCAACAAAAATGACAAATCAAGAGTACCTCCTGCACTTGAAAAGCTCACCTTGGAGGCACCTTGAGATATGCCTTGAAGAATTTCACCTAAACTTGCTGATTTTGGTCTCAAGGAATATTAACAAACAGTTTGCATGCAACGTTGTAGCTTGCTGTTGTAAATTTCAGTTTGCTTTGGTTTGCTGTTGAATTGGATGATAATGTTGCAAATACTTGGAAATGATTGCTAAATAGTTTAACAATGCTAGGAAGATGAAATGCAAGTGTTTTGTCCAAATGCAAATAGATGAATAAACTAATGCAAATCATAACCTACAGCCAACTAACATTTTCACAAACAGTTGGCATGCAACTAATATGAAGTCACTACATCAACTATATGGTATGCAACTTATCTCTCCTTTATTGATATTTCAAATCTATTAAAATGCTAAGAAAGATAGACAAGACTCTCGGCTTTACAATGAAGTGCAGCTCCTAAAATTTGAGTACATATGGCAGCAACTAAGATACTCGATATGCTCATATATGAATACAAAAACATGAAGAACCTGGTTTATAAGAAGCGCCTAAGCTGAAGATGGATGGCAGCCAACATAGCATCAGCAATTGTCTTCTCCACAAGCCAAATTGAATTCTTCCTTAAGCCGCCCCTATTCTGAAGTAAACCCCTCAAAATAAATAAATCGCAGCTGTTGATGTGATCCAATCATGCCAAGAATGATCACCTAGCTCCTAGCATTGGAGCGATCCAATCCTTATGTCAAATCGATGAAGTATGAGACCAACACAAGCAAAATCGTGGGGTACAAGTCTGCAGATGTATGACTGTAAATTGCTAACCAGCACCTTCTATCAATGCAAATCAACCTCCAACTATGACTGTAAAAATGTTGCAATATCTATTGTAATGTCCCCAATTTCGCCCTACGCTCTTCATTTGGATTTAGCCTATTTCTGGAAATCCATAGGCTAAGCTGAAGCAGAAAATTAGGGTTTCCTCTTTCAGACACTGCTCAATTGGCATTCAAAGGATGTTGTGTAGACTTCCTATTTATAGCAGTTGCTATTTTTAACAAGTCTATCTTTTGGCAGTATCTGTCTAGCAGCAGTTCAATGTTTAGTTTGGCTTTCTGTTGTTTTGATGTAAATTTACTATTTATAGCAGTTGGCTATTTATAGTAAGTCTAAATTTGGCAGTAGCATCATCAGCAATTCAACTCAAGTCATCTTGCTAACCTTCAGTTTCAGTTTTGGCGTTGGGTTTGGTTACCTCCTTGGATTGAGTTTCATACTTAGTCAATTTCATGTTTTTCAGTTGTACCCCACGCTTAGGAGTGATAACGTCATGTTGTTTTTAAAGAGGGGACATTAAGGGGTCAAGAAAGCATTTAATGATTTAATAAATGTTTTATTATTGCAAATGTGAAATTGGACGCCTAAAGGAGGATGAATAATGTTTTATTATTTCAAAAAGTAAATGCTTAAAGGTGGCGTCCCTTTTGGAAGTTGAAGTGATTCAACTTCTTGGAATTTGAAGTGTTTCATTTGCCAATTGAAACTTATTTATTGCTGTTTTGTGAAGAGCTGATTATGTTATGTTTTGGAAAGCAAAGTTATGCTGCTGGTTTGAAATCCAAAATCCGGCTAAGGGAAAGCTTAGCAAATTTACTCCATTCTTCGGGCCTGAAACTATGGTTCCCTAAATGGTCTGTTGGGAGTGTGCTTCATTCAGAAGTGCATATTGAGTATCAGAGTGAAGGAATTGGTGATTTTTATCAGTTTTGTACTTGCTGGTTGTAACACAGCTGAAGTAGATTTTCATTTGCAACTTTTGATATGAATATATTTTGGTTATGGGTATTGACTCTCTTTCTAAGAACATGGCGACCAATCTTGGAGAATATCAGATTTTATTTTGATGTGTATGATTTTTCCAAGCAAAATCGCCCTTGCAAGCAGGCCGTACCTTTCAAGAGCACATTGGAATTCATGCCAAATTAATAGTAGAGTTTTGATGCTGGTTATTCATTGCAATTGGGGCGCCAACCTTCTAGAGAGCCATTGCATTTTGTTTCAATCAATTCGGAGGTATATTGATAAAGTTGTGAGCATTTGTTTGGTTTTTCTAATTGCTGATAGACATTTCCAGATTTACAGATTTATATATCAGATTGTTATAGTTTTCTGATTATTTGAGAGGTTTTTCATTGAAGAAACCATCCTTTAATTGTATATTGTAATGATGGTAAAAACACTTGAAAATTGCAGTTATTTTTCATTGTAAAATTGAAAACAGTAGTATTGTTTCAGTTCTTTAATTTGCTGCATTTTCTTGTAATTAATTCACATCATTGTAACCCCTGGATGGTTTACCACCAGTGTGGATAAAGAACATTTTGGTAGCTTATCTCTCTTATTTGTAGCTATTTCTATTCATTGTAAAGCTAGTTAGTAGTACTAACAGCTATTTCATTTTATTGCTGCAATTTATAATTTATTACACTCCCACAATTGAGTGGTTGAGTTTTAGAATAAACATCTTTCTTGTTTGTAAATTCCCCCCACAAAATAAGTGGAAGAGAGGATTTAATGGTTGGCTTGCCGCCTAAATAATGTAATAATCCCATCCACTGAATAAGTGGAGTATTTCCACTGCTTGTGGATGCCTACATCAGCAGATGAATTGTAATTTCAGTTCAGTTTATACCTAATGATCCTCTGACCATATGCTATCACCTCACCCACATTGGGATCTTGGTGAACATTCTTGGTTAGAGTTAGTTTCCATGCTGATTTGCATTTGGAGCTAATGCTAATCAATGGTTTGATGTTGGTTTGTGTGTCTAATTTTGGGGAAAAAAGGGGAATATTTCATATATATAATTCAAACCAGCTCTTGCAAGAGTAATATGCCTTCCTAGATGCCAAAATCATCCTTCCTAAAGGACTGAAAATATCTCCTCAACTAAAAATATGATGCTCCAATTCAAATCTCCAAAATTGGGCCTTTGGCCACACAATTTTGCACAATGAAGAAGACTGAAATATCTCTTTCTCTCAACTCCAGCTAGGGTTGATATTTCACAACCGAAACCGGTCCTTAGAGTCTTCAAACCCTCAGGCAATTTGCTAAGCATTCAACTCAACTTCTTACCACGCAGGTAAAGAGTAATGTATTCCAAGTGTGCTTGAATGACTAGCAAACAGCGTCTTAAATAGATTTCTCAACAAGTCTCCAAGAAGCTTCTAGAATAAAATATTATTTTATTCTCTTAACTCTTAAGTGACTTTTTGATATTATTTTATTTTATTTAGTCACTTTATTAAATTAATTAAATATAAAGTCATTCTTAAGATATTATTTATTGGAATAACTTTATAAATAATTCATCTAATATCTCCACTTTATTTAATTAAAATAATCAATTAAGCTATCCTTTTGATATATTATTATTTTTGGACAACTTAATCAGTTAATTTAATTAAATCACCATACCTCCAATTCGGGGACATGATAGTCCTCCCTTCCCAAAGATTGCTTGCCCTCAAGCAATTTGCATCTGCCAAACCATCTCAACTGCCACAACACCTGAAACCCGAATGGAGAATCAACTGCACCTTTCCACCAACCACCCGGATCCCAAATGATCCTATAACATGTGCAACCCCATAACATCTATATGTAACTGGAACCCAAGAAGCTGTCACCCAATGAAACCGTCCAACCACCAGAGGAATTCCTGGATTCCAACTCTGTAAATCAATCTCCTCATGCCAACTCCAAGTACTGTGCCGATATACCTCAAGTGTCATACCTGGATCCCATGGATAACTTGGAAGTCCTCCAAACTCAACTCCAACTGACTTCCACTATGTCACTCTGATACCTCCCCCTAAAGTCCCATCTGACCAAATCTCAAAACCCTACTTCTAGAAGCAACCAACTGGAAAGGGCGAAGCAAGAGACTAGGACTCATCACCTGAAGTCGGGAATGTATTGCACAAGAGTGAACCTAAATACCACATGTTCAGCCCACCTCCCTAAGTCGTCGATGTCATCATCAAATCCTGTACATGTGGGCTTAAAAAAACCTGATGAGCACACCTCAAGATGCAATCAAGGTGAAACTCCTTTGACTATGCCAAAGGGAAACCCGAATAATCATGTGTACTCCGTCCTATACTGGCAGTATCCGACGAAGACTCACAACTCACAACTCACAACTGGATGAGTTGGTCTTGCAGCAACATCATCACCTTTCTCAAAAAACAACTGCAAGCATCTTGTCTCACCTTCATCATGAATGCCATCTACTGCCAAGAAAGAGGTTGGATCGACACCAACATCCAACATGTAGTCAACTCGCAGATCGAGCAAACTCCTCTCGAGAGTAATGCACCCATCACCAACTGACTCCTCATGCCTATTCGACACACAAGACACTGTACCTATATCCTGAATGTGAATGCTAGGTGAACTCACGCTACTATCATCAACAAGTGCTTTGGTTGCTATAGATAACTGAGTCTCTGCTATACATAATGAATCTCGAGCCAAGCTCAACTCCAAGCAAAGCTCATCAACATGTCTCTCAGAATCCTGAAGTGCCAACTTAGTACTCACCAAAGAATCCCTAGTGACCTCAAGCTCTTGAGAGTCTATCAACCTCCTCTTCTTTCCTCATCAAGGCATCTGAATAGATCCCAACAAGGTTAAGAAGGTGGTCGCGGTCTGAAAGAAGGTGTAAGTAACTTGACTTTATCGATCCCATACCTTTTTTGATCTCCTATAAGCTGTCATGAGAAGACTCAGCTACAACTCCTTTTTGTCTTCTCTCTAGCTGAACCATCCAAAGGTGATTTTCAATCATCTTATGCATCTTATCATGATGAGATAAAGCTGCTACAATCTCACCCTCATTCACCTTTAGTTGGTTCCTCAAACTGTGTAGACCATACGGTGTATGTCTAGCTTCAACCTCCCAAGAAGAAGCCTCTAATTCTGCCTGATATTATTTTTCCGCAAAGTCATGTATGCTCTCATTCTGATTTGGAGTTGGGACATCACTAATCCCATCTACAAAATCCTCATCAATGTCCTCAATAGGTGTCCAAATACAAGAGGACTCTGACTGCTCCATGTACTCATCATCACCCCGCTCAGCTGAAACATCGGATGATGGCATGCTATCCTCCTAAAGAGAAGATGCAACCTGTAATTTCCTTTTAGTGGCCTCCTGCTCAAGACTATTTCCCAATTTTTCCAATCCTTTTTCCTATTCTTTCATTCTTTCCATCATGCTATCCTGTTGTCGAATCCAAGCTCCTATCCCAGCTTCTAATGTCTTGATAAAATCGGCCATGAAATCCAACTGAAATTTCTTTGAATGACCCAATCAGGCTGGCAGAATCTTGGCTCTGATACCACTGAAATATCCCTTGAAGAATTTCACCTAAACTTGCTGATTTTAATCTCAAGGAATATTAACAAACAGTTTGCATGCAACGTTATAGCTTCTTGTTGTGAATTTCAGTTTGCTTTGGTTTGTTGTTGAATTGGATGATAATGTTGCAAGTACTTCGAAATGATTGCTAAATAGTTTAACAATGCAAGGAAGATGAAATGCAAGTGTTTGTCCAAATGCAAATAGATGAATAAACTAATGCAAATCATAACCTACCGTCAACTAACATTTTCACAAACAGTTGGCATGCAACTAATATGAAGTCACTACATCAACTATATGGTATGCAACTTATCTCTCCTTTATTGATATTTCAAATCTATTACAATGCTGAGAAAGATAGCCAAGACCCTCGGCTTTACAATGAAGTGCAGCTCCTAAAATCTGAGTACATATGGCAACAACTAAGATACTCGATATGCTCATATATGAATGCAAAAACATGAAGAACCTGGTTTATGAGGAGTGCTTAAGCTGAAGATGGATGGCAGCCAACATAGCATCAGCAATTGTCCTCTCTACAAGCCAAATCGAATTATTCCTTAAGCCGCCCCTGTTCTGAAGTAAACCCCTCAAAATAAATAAATCACAGTTGTTGATGTGGTCCAATCATGCCAAGAATGATCGCCTAGCTCCTAGCATTGGAGCGATCCAACCCTTATGTCAAATCAATGAAGTATGAGACCACCACAAGCAAAATCGTGGGGTACAAGTCTGCAGATGTATGACTGTAAATTGCTAACCAGCACCTTCTATCAATGCAAATCGACCTCTAGCTATGACTGTAAAAATGCTGCAATGTATATATAATTCGAACCAGCTCTTGCAATAGTAATATGCCTTCCTAGATGCCAAAATCGTCCTTCCTAAAGGACTGAAAATATCTCCTCAACTGAAAATATGATGCTCCAATTCGAGTCTCCAAAATTGGGCCCTTGGCCACACAATTTTGCACAATGAAGAAGACTGAAATATCTCCTTCTCTCAACTCCAGCTAGGGTTGATATTTCACAACCAAAACCGATACCTTAGAGTCTTCAAACCCTTAGGCAATTTGCTAAGCATTCAACTCAGCTTCTTACCACGCAAGTAAAGAGTAATGTATTCCAAGTGTGCTTGAATGACTAGCAAACAACTTCTTAAATAGATTTCTCAACAAGTCTCCAAGAAGCTTCTAGAATAAAATATTATTTTATTCTCTTAAGTGACTTTTTGATATTATTTTATTTTATTTAGTCACTTATTAAAATAATTAAATATAAAGTCATCCTTAAGATATTATTTATTGGAATAACTTTATAAATAATTAATCTAATATCTCCACTTTATTTAATTAAAATAATCAATTAAGCTATCATTTTGATATATTATTATTGTTAATGAATGGTAGCTTAGGTCAGATATAAACGATGATTGCTATAAGCATCATCATCGTTTATATAAGACCTAATACTTTTCATGTTTAATATTTTTGGAAATAAGTAAACAACTGAATTTTATAAAGCATGTATAAAATCGTATATATCTAAATGATATTCTGAAATCGCATTGATTAAATTCGGGATTATTATAATACATCTGCCATGCGTAAGGGTGTGTCTATTTGTTAAACCGAATAAACATCAGTTGTGAGAAGAACCCGCGCCCTAAGGAACACGTCTCTTGAGCAGACGTGCCTCCACGTGTGGAGACACGTCTTCTCAAGAGACGCATCCCTTGGAGGCGGGTCTCCTATCATATAAAAGTTGATTCCAATCTGAATATGCAGACATCGAAATCATTAATGTTCTACATTCAGTACATTCTGCAATAAAAGGAAGAACTCAGAAAATTCGTATGTCTTAGAAATTATTAATCAGAATCTCAGACCTTCTTAGTTTATTCTTAGTCTTAGGATCCCATTCTGATACAGATTTGTTTACATTTACATGGTATCAGAGCCACGTTGTGTGAATCCTAATCAAATCTAAATATCAATCTGCTCAAGAAAATTCGTATTTTCTAGAATCGAATTTACATCACATTCTTCATAATGTCAAGTGTGATCAGATTTGAAGATCGCCTTGCAGGAGCAGACAATTTCACATCATGGAAATTTAGAATCATGATGATCCTTAGAGAGAATAAGCTAGATTCACTTGTGAGAGAAAACTTGAAGGAACCAAAGTCTGAATCTGAGAAAACTCAATGGATAGAAAACAATGAAAAGGCCATGAAAATCCTAGTAGATGCAGTTAGGGATCATATAGTGCCCATCCTAGCAAAACATGAAACTGCATACCATATGTTCAAATCTCTTGAGAAAACTTATGAGATCAACAACACATGCAGGACTCTTGCTTTAAAAAGGCAAATCAACAATGCTCAAATAAACAAAGGAGAGTCCATTAATGCATACTTCATGAGGATTATTGAACTGAGAGATCAATTATCCACAATTGGATATCAGATTGATAGCAAAGAGTTAACTCTAATTGCACTAGGAGGCCTACCAAACTCATGGGAGTCATTTGTTCAAGGAATAAGTGCAAGATCTAAACTCCCTAAGTTTGACAGGCTAAGAACTGACTGCCTTCAAGAAGAAACAAGACTATCCTCAAAAGAAAACAAACAGAAAAACATAGATGAAGACCTTCATGTACTCAACACATCGTCTAATAAAAGGAATAAGAAAAACTCCTACAAGAAAGGATCTTTTAAAAGAAAGAGAAATTCCAATGGAAAGGGATCTTCTAAAAGGAAAGACATCTCTCAAGTGCAATGCTTTAGATGTGATCAATATGGCCACTATGCAATGAAGTGCCCTGACAGATCAAAGCAACAAGCATCTTTTGCCAAAGTAGGAAAGACAAATTCAGATCATGAATCTGAGAACTTTGTGTTCTATTCAGCATTATCTAATCAAGTATCTAACAATATCAACAACTGGGTGATTGATAGTGGTTCTTCGAGGCACATCACAGGGTTTAGAGAACATTTAGACACTATGACTGAAGAGTCTGATGAAGATGTCACAATTGGGGATGACTCTACACATCAAGTAAAAGGGGTTGGAACTTGTTCCATCACATTGAAATCTGGTCTCTCCCTTCATCTCACTGGGGTCTTATTTGTACCTGGAATAAAGAGGAATCTAATATCCATCTCTGCCCTTGAAGACAATGGATATAGGGTTACATTTATGGATGGAAAAGTTCTAGCATGGCCTAAAAACTCATCTATCAAGAAAGCCCAAATCATAGGTGTAAGACAAGGATACCTTTACAAACTTTGCACTGAAGTTAATCAAGCCCTTACCCTTGACATCTTTGAGTCAACTGAGATTTGGCATAGAAGATTAGGACACCTTCATTTCCATGCCCTACCTTCTATGGAAAAACTTGTAACAGGGTTACCTAAGTTAAAACCATCTCATGAAGGAAATTGTAAAGGTTGTGCCTTAGGAAAGAATACAAAGGGATCCTTTCCCACTAGTTTGAGCAAAACCCTAAATGTGTTAGATCTGGTTCACTCCGACTTATGTGGACCCATGTCTGTACCTTCTAAAGCAAGATTTCTTTACTATGTCATATTTATAGATGACTTCTCTAGGAAAACCTGGATCTATTTCCTTAAGTGTAAAG
Organism: Sequoia sempervirens; assembly: GCA_007258455.2. NCBI lineage: Eukaryota > Viridiplantae > Streptophyta > Pinopsida > Cupressales > Cupressaceae > Sequoia > Sequoia sempervirens. The sequence continues at coordinate 20,633 of VDFB02337216.1, forward strand.
AGTCAATAGAAATTCTCAAAAGGTTCAAAGAGTTCAAAGCACTTACAGAAAACTTCTCCGGGAAGAAAATAAAAACCTTAAGGACAGACAATGGGAAAGAATACACATCTGAAATTTTTAAGGAATTCTGCATGAGTGCTGGAATTAAGAGGGAGTTCACAGTGGCTTACAACCCTCAACAAAATGGGGTTGCTGAAAGAAAAAATAGAACCATTGTAGAAGCTGCCAAAGCAATGTTGCTTGACCAAAACATTGAAACCTCTTTCTGGGCAGAAGCCTCTAGGACTGCTGTCTTCATCCAAAATAGATGTCCTCATTCTCATCTTGACAACAAAACTCCTGAAGAAGCCTTCACTAGCATAAAACCTGACATTAGTCACTTTAGGATTTTTGGTTGTCCCGTCTATATTCATGTGCCCAAGGAGAAGAGATTCAAACTTGAACCTTCCGGAAAGAAAGGGATATTTATGGGATATAGTGAAACCTCCAAGGCCTTCAGGATATTCATACCCGGTCAGAATCAAATTGAATTGAGCAGAGATGTCATCTTTGAAGAAGACATTGCATTCAAGCGGGCAAGAAGTTCTAGTGAGACTGAAACCTATTCCCCTAGAGTACCTGAAATGGAACCTGCTCCTGAGATTCAGAGGGAGCATCCTGAGGAAATGCCACATGAACTTCCTTCTACTTCAAATGAGAATACAGATGACAACGGCAGAAAGAGACCACTTTGGGCCAAGAAGATGATCAAAGAAGCAGAGGATCATGCAGCACCCAAAGGAACGTTCAAGGAGAGTAAAAGACCCAAACATTTCTCTAGCTATGTTTCTCTAATGAACAACATCATAAACTCAGAACCTATCAGTGTTATAGAAGCTTTCCAACATCAAGCATGGAAGGATGCAATGACAGAGGAATATCAGTCTATTCTAAAGAATGATGTATGGGACATAGTGCCTAGACCAAAAGAGAAATCTGTTGTCTCTTCCAAATGGCTCTTCAAAATCAAGTATGCTACTGATGGCAGTATAGAAAAACATAAAGCACGTTTTGTGGCAAGAGGTTTTTCTCAAAAGGAAGGCATTGATTACGAAGAAACATTTGCACCTGTTGCCCGTTACACATCAATGAGAGCAATGTTAGCCATTGCAGCAGCTAAAGGTTGGAAGATCCATCAAATGGATGTGAAAACTGCCTTCCTGAATGGAAACATTGAAGAAGAAGTATATTTGGAACAGCCTGAAGGTTTTGTGATACATAAACCTGACTCACATGTATGCAAACTGAAGAAAGCCCTCTATGGACTTAAACAGGCTCCCAGGGTCTGGTATGAAAGAATTGACAATTATCTCTTGCGATTAGGATTTTCCAAGAATGATGCTGACTCCAATCTCTACTTCAAAGTAATTAAAGGTGATATGCTAATAATTATTTATATGTTGATGACCTGCTGATAACAGGAGAAGATCACCTCATTGCTCAAGGGAAGCAGGATCTAATTTCTGAATTTGACATGAAAGACTTGGGCATTCTTCACTACTTCCTAGGTTTAGAAGTATGGCAGAAACCAGAGGGCATCATACTAAACCAAGGGAAGTATACTATTGATATTCTGAAGAAATTTGGAATGTTGGACTATAGACCGATGTCTACACCCATGGAAACCAACCTTCACAAATTGAAAGAAGCAGCAGCAGAATCCAAGTGTGCAGATCCAACCCTTTACAGACAGATGATTGGATCCTTGATGTATCTAGTCAACACCAGACCTGATATTTGCTATGCAGTGAATGTTCTCAACCAATTCATGTGTGAGCCAAAGGAAATTCACTTAATGGTTGTGAAACATATTTTGAGATATCTTCAAGGCACTATTGGATATGGTCTTCTTTACAAGAATGATCAACTAGATCTACATGGGTACTCTGATTCAGATTGGGCTGGAAGTATAACTGATCGGAAAAGCACATTAGGATGTTGCTTCAGTTTAGGATCAGCTATGATCTCCTGGATTTGCAGAAAACAATCTTCAGTTGCACAGAGCTCAACAAAGCTGAATACATTGCAGCCTCAATGGGAGCAAGAGAAGCAGTTTGGCTTCGTAAATTGCTTGTGGGACTCTTTGGTGAGCCCTTGAATCCTACAATTATTCATTGTGATAATCAGAGTTGCATCAAACTCTCTGTAAATCCTGTCTTTCATGATAGATCTAAGCACATTGAGATCCCCTATCATTATGTAAGAGATATGGTGGAAAGGAAAGTAATTCAGTTGGAGTATATTAGTACAAATGATCAAACTGCAGACATTCTCACCAAGCCTCTCTCCCGAATCAAGGTAGAGCACTTCAGGAAGAAACTTGGTATGGTTGAAATGTAATTTGTTATGTATGTTTGAAATTCAAATTGTTTATCAAATTGTACTAATATATAAAGGTGTTTAAATGTGTAAACTCTTTTGTCATGTGTGTGACTCCATGACTTTATGGGCCTACTCCCCCTGTGTACATTATTGAAAGGTGACGATCTTTCTAATAATGAACACTTGTATTTGGCATTGTAAAGTGACGACTCTACAATGATAAACTATCATGATAGATATCATGTGACTTGATATCTGTGGATATGTCATGATGGCATCTCTTAGACACTTTGATGGATATCATGGGACTTGATATCATTTGAAGATCATTGTGATCTTTAAGAGATAATCATGGTGGATATTTATATCCGTGGATATGCCATGAATGATGGTAGACATCATGTGACTTGATGTCAGTGCACATACCATAATGAAGATGAGTTATGAAGAATGTCATGTGACTTGACAACTTTGAGAAAACATTCCTTATCTTCGATATCACGTGTAAAGGTGATATCCGCGCTTATTTGATTTGAAATATCTTCCCTAAGCTAAGAGGGAGTGTTAATGAATGGTAGCTTAGGTCAGATATAAACGATGATTGCTATAAGCATCATCATCGTTTATATAAGACCTAATACTTTTCATGTTTAATATTTCTAGAAATAAGTAAACAACCGAATTTTATAAAGCATGTATAAAATTGTATATATCTAAATGATATTCTGAAATCGCATTGATTAAATTCGGGATTATTATAATACATCTGCCATGCGTAAGGGTGTGTCTATTTGTTAAACCGAATAAACATCAGTTGTGAGAAGAACCCGCGCCCTAAGGAACACGTCTCTTGAGCAGACGTGCCTCCACGTGTGGAGACACGTCTTCTCAAGAGACGCATCCCTTGGAGGCAGGTCTCCTATCATATAAAAGTTGATTCCAATCTGAATATGCAGACATCGAAATCATTAATGTTCTGCATTCAGTACATTCTGCAATAAAAGGAAGAACTCAGAAAATTCGTATTTGTCTTGGAAATTATTAATCAGAATCTCAGACCTTCTTAGTTTATTCTTAGTCTTAGGATCCCATTCTAATACAGATTTGTTTACATTTACAATTATTTTTGGACAACTTAATCAATTAATTTAATTAAATCACCATACCTCCACTTCTGGGACATGACACACCTCTTGATGACATCATCAACATTTTTTGCTCATCCCGAAAGAGAATTGACCACAACACTCAACATTGTCTAGAGATGCATCACACAATGCTACCCATGACCATGTCCAGGTCAAACTATCAAAGGCTTCCACGTAAACTTCAACATCTTCAAGATGAACCTATTGGCAATTCTACCAAGATATATTCAATATGGACCAGTTTGTACCAGAAAGGTAAATACATTCAATGATTTTGCATGTTCATGGAATCAGGTGGATGTGATAGAGTAAAGATCAGGGCAACCCAGGGACGCGTCCCCCACCCCCCTAAAATGCCCCGTCCCAGTCCCCGAGACATCCCAAGTATAGAGGGGCAGTTTGGGGACGCTAGGGGACCGTCCCCTTTTTTTCCCAAAAACAAGAAACCATCCCCGAAACGGGGGGACGACGTTGACCAGATGGAGGATGACTGACTGTCCTGGCAATGGTCAGGGGGCCGACGTCTAAACAGCATTTTAAACTCAAAAAAAAATTCAAAATTAAAAAGTCACGCCCCTGCCTACGTGGCATCTGTTGGCCCCATTGCTTTTGACTCTCTTATGAGGAAAAAAAAACCTCTCTTTATTCATTTTATGCCCAAAGAAACCCAATCCAATGCCCTTCAACAACCAATACCAATACCATGGAACACTATGCAAAACACCCATTAAACAAAAAAAAACCATTCCTTCAATATGTTACACCTGTGGGTGAAAGACAAAAAAATTCAATGAGTAGGGTGTGGTTTTGCCATGTTTGTGAAAAGGAATTTAGGGGCAGCTACACAAGAGTTCGGTCTCATTTTTTGGGTGAGGTGGGCCATGGACTTAGAGTGTGTCTTGCATTAACAAATGAACTATTTTAGAGTGCCAAAAAATTCAAATGATTATGTGGCATGAGAGCCTGAGTTGTACTTTTGTATATTTTATATTATGTGTTATTTCCCGGATTATGCACTACACATATGAGGATTTGTTATGACATTTATTTATCTAATGATGTTTCATTTTTATTCCATGTTTATGAGATTTTGAGTTTCTATTTTACTTTCATGAGATTGTTTTGGGTCTTGATCCTTACAAGAAGACTAGCATCTACCACAAATAATTCTAACTAGAAAAATATAAGGGTTGTTTGATGGTAAGATAGGTTACCTAAAGAAAATGACTGTACAAAGAGAATATGTTTAGAAAATAAGAAAAAACAGTTGAAGCACAATAATAACCAAGTCGATATTATTCAACAGGAGAATGAAGATGATATATTGTCATATATGCCATCATCTGCCCAAATACATTTAAATCACATACCCCTAAAGTGCCTGCAGCATAATTATAATCAAGATACCCATGGGCCATACCAATATATCATGGACAAAATCCAGCCAACAGTACTTCGAAACAATCAATGTTAGAACTGTGAATGTCTAAGATTTCATAGCACTTGAGAGTTTACTGTTCTAGCTAAATCAAATCTAAAGTAAAATAAGAATTCTAGTATATTATGTGTTTTTCTTCACCAAAGTTGTTAGACATGTAATTCTATTTTTAACTCTTCCTCCACAAAAATAAATATATAAATCTATCACTTCAAACAAAGGAAAACATAGTTCAATTTGCAAAGAAGTAATAGGTACCAGATTGCTATAGGAAGATGCAACTTGTGGATGTATCAGTCCAAAACCTTGTTTGGCTTCTTCCAAAGCTAAAAGAAAGCAGGTCTCTGCTTCATTTGACTTCCCCTGAAAAGTTTCAAGTAAAATCATGATGTCCAAAGCAAAACAGTAATACTAAGCCGGCTGAAATACATCACAAAAAATGCAAGCATTTTTCTTCAATCAGTCAAGCCATGCATCACACTATCCTAGCTCACAGATGTCTACTAATTGTTAAATTAATCTCAACATATCCAGAAGATGTCCATACTTCTGAAAACAATGCATGCCCCTTCTTAGTGTACTCCCTCCACCTTCTTGCATGTTCATTTGTCATCACTTCTGCAAAATCTGCATTCAACAGGCTACCTTCAGACATAGAAGCTTCTCTTGATCTATTCATGCCATCATTTGTTTCAGTTTCTGCTACCACATATTGGATGCCACCCGCAAACACCAAAGCTGCACTCAAAGAAAATTAAAAATAAACATGTGCTTGAGCATAATGCAGTAGTAATTTACATTTCAAATATTGCAAAGAAATTCTGAAATTCTCCTAAAACAACAGCCCCTTAAATGATTTGACCATATTTCATGCATTTCAAATATTCTAAAACTCAGAAGGGTTTCAAATTAAGCCGGTCCTTTGATAAGAATGTCTATGAACTCTAATCATTAAAGATTTTTCAAACATTTCATTTCAATTGAAAAGAAAACAGCAAAGAACAAATTTTGAATAAAAGGAAAAAGTGTTCTGGTTATAAAGTAATCTAAATCCCATCCCATGGAAAAGAACTTCGATATAAGCAGAAAGAATTGAGCATGTGCAAAAGAAAAATAAACAGCTATGTGAATAGGCTCAAAATTGGTATAATAAAACAGAGGAAATAAGGAAAATTAAAAAAAAAAATCAGAATCTTAAATGAGATTTGCACATAATGGATTGCAAATCAAGGCAGAGAATCTCAAGTTTACAATCTATTACATGAAGTTTTGGGGCTTGCATTAACTGTTGCATCCTAACAACTCAATTCAGATCATATTTTAAATTGTTAGACTCCTAACACAAATTGAAATTATCTACCACAGAGTGCACTAATTATACATATGATTTCAATAAAATGTCAAATACTTATGGACAGAATCTCCTGAAATTTTCAAGCATTGGAGGCATATCAAAGTTGCTTCTAATAAGTATGAATAAAAAATGTGTATTTGGCTGTAATGTCCCCTTTTTTCATAGTGATCATCCACAAAGGCCATCTAGCCTATTTTATTCCCACAGGCTATGATCAGGCATTATAAGGGAATACAATTAAATTAATTATTTATAAAGTTGTCCAAATAAATTAAATCATAAGGATAGCTTTATTTTTAATTAATTTAATTCAAGTGGCTCAAATAAAAATAAATAAAATATTATAAACTCATTTTATTAAATAAAGTGTTCTTCTAGAAGCCTTGAGGAGGTTAAATTAGATTCTTTTAGAAGACTCAGCTGAACCTTTAAAAAGAGATGAGAGCAAGTCATTTGGACATCTTCGTTTTGATTTTTTCAATCAGAGAATTTTGGGAGAGCTTGTGTTTGCAAGTTCAGTTGTGCCCTAGGGCGAAAACCCTTGGGTAGGATGGTTGTTTGGATGAAAACCCATTCAAATATTGGTTGGATTCATTTCTGAATTCACACTTGAGCTTATTTGATCAGTTTATGGAGGATTGGAGCTTCAAAGAATAAATTGATGCAAAGATAATTTTCAGAAAATTTGTGATGTCTTCCTTGAAGACAAATTTCTAAAATTATGGTTTGAAGATTTCGATGAATGGTGAATATATTTGGACCATTTCTATGTTGGTCGCTGTGATAGATTGCTGATTTTTGGGCAACTAGGGTTTATGTTTATTGTTGGGCGTATCAAGACCCTAGGCATGAAGTTGTACTATGGGGTTAATGTTATATATAAGGGTTATTTTCTGAACATATTATTGAATTATTCAGAGGATATCAGCCCCATTTCTGAGGATGAATATCTCAGGCATCTAGGCGATTTTATTTTGCAGATAATAGCAGATCTGGGTGATTTTATTTTGCAGATTTTTGGAGCAGTCATAGGGCATAATATCAGGGATTTTCTGAGGCATTTGAAGGATTCTTTTGACAGAAAATTTCTGAGCGTATTTGCAGCCTATCATTAATCGTGTTGTATCAGATTTGGTCAACCATTGTATGCACATTTCAAGACAATTAAAGAGATCAGATCTGGACTGTTAAATACTTGTTTTCAGATTTACATTAAAATATTTTATGCTCAGATTTTATATTGTCCTTCCAGCATACGAATATATGTTGCATTGTGTTTTATTTATCATTCATTTGGCATCAATATTATGCAATAAACTCTTCACAAATCTGAATATAACAAAATTGCAAAAGAAAACCTCTTAACCTAAGGAAGTATGCAAAGTGTTTGAAAAAATGTGTATGAAGAGGAATGTGTAATGTCCCTTTTTTTTCAGCATGATTGTGTTTGATGGTGGTTAGCCTATTACTCAGACTCTCGTAGGCTAACAAGTTGGGTTAGAGGGTCAATGGCATTATTTGATGGGTTTTGTCGTTCTCATCTTTTGACTTCAGTGATTAGCTCACAGCAGGCCTTGGCAGTTCAGGAGTTGACAGCTTCTGACGGCACAGAATTCTATGGAGATTTGAGGAAGTTATGCTTATTTAAGTGATTTAAGTTATTAATTAACTTATTATTTTATTATAAAGTCAAATTGACTTTATCCCTTTTATATCACTTAAATATTCATAAAAAAGGATGATTTAAAATTAAATCACTTAATCATTTAAGTGGGCGCCAAATATTAAGTTCATAACTATTGAAAAGGACTTAATGATATTTTAAAAGATTTAAATGAAGGAAAGTGCATCCTTTTCTTGAAATGCGTGCCTTTTGGTATATAAGGCATTTTGGGCAATGAGAACATCATTCTTGATTATTTCAACTTTGCGTTGTGTTTTCTTCTGTTCTTTTACCTGTGATCAGGGTTTTGAGCAATCTTCCATTGGAGAACGATATCTCTTCAATGTTGAGCATTTTTGAGACTATGAGAGACCAGTCGAATTAGTGCAATTGTGAGAGCTTCATACAAAGGTTCTACTGTGCTTCATTAGAGTTTTGTTGGGTTTTCTTATTAGAGGCAGGAGGGTTTGTAGAGATGGCGACCTTCTTTCAGCTGGCAGATGCTATACTTCATAGCCGCACCTTCTGAGTTGTGGTTTTGAGCTTATTGCCTAAAGTGCGTGGCTCTCTATGCAAGGGCGTTTGGGCTTCATAGGAGAAACGCCTTTCTTTTTGAGGGTTTCTCTTCACCTCCTTTGGCGTCTGGCATATATCTTTCATTTGCCTCAGTTTCTAGGCTGGACATCTCTTTATGGAGCTTCTTACACTAGATTTTGTCAGATTTCACCATCTTGGCTGGCAAACTGGACTTCTTTTCTTAAATAAATAATCTGGAAGCTTTCGAGTATGTTTATGAGTTGTAAATCCATTGTTGAGCTTATTTATTACTTTCTGTAATTTCATTTAGCCAGGAATAGCTCATATTTACATTTTATGAGCTTTAATATGTTGCGTCCCTTCTACTTCTCTCTAGAAACATTCTTTAAAAAACTAAAAAACATAATAAGATAAAGAAAAAACACAGGAGTTTGCATTGTGAGCCAGCAGGGCTCATCACAGAATGCATGATTTGGTGAGAATATAGAGGGGTTCTTACATTGGCAGTTGTCAAACAAGATGAAAACAAGTGGTAAATCATCAGGGCTTTCATATGGAGATCCATGTTCAAATCCCCAAGAGCCATGTTGCATGTTCATATGTATAAGTTGAATGTTGAGTCAGATAAATCACCACATTTTGGGTATAGCATACCCCAACAAACAAGGCCAGGTGTGTTGATGTTATTGCAGCTTCGGGCTTCATACTTCCTTATTTATTTTTGATTATTTAATGGAAACATATCTCTAAGATGGCCGACCTCCTTTGTAATTATTATTTATTATTTGTAATTATTTTTATGGTGGCCGACCTTGTCCTTGAAAAGGTGTGACCCCTCTAAGCAACATGTATATATAGAAGGTCACTTTCTCTCATTTGTGTGTCAAGCAAATTCGATCTCCTTCTTCTCAAGTGCGAATTATATCAAGTGCAGATTATTCTATCTAGTGCGAATTATTCTAAGGCAGATTGTGAGTCTATTCAAGTGCAGATTGAAGGGCAGACTATTAGTTTGTGTTGCATCATTGCTGGTGCTGATTATTGGCCTTGTGTGTGGCCTCATTGTAAAGAGACTTGTTGCCATTGCTCATATATATAAGAGATATATTTGTTGTTGGGTTTTTCTCCTCAAGAAGAGAATTTTCCCAGGGTATCTGCTGTGTTATTGTGTCTGATTTTAAATTAATTTTTTGTGCATTAAATCTGATCATAAAACTAACATGGTATCAGAGCAGGTTTGAAGAAGATCTTGATCAGATTTTTATTACAGCGATACTCTTTACTCTCTTTCTCATCGTTGTTTACTTCTATCTCTTCATCAAGATGGTGATCGGTCTTAAGCTTGAGGCTAGACTTGAGGGAGCATCTAATTTCACATCTTGGAGATTCAGAATTATGCTCTCCTTGGAAGAAAGTGAATTGGCTGAGTTCGTGGAGAGCAAAGTTTCCGAGCCTGCTGATAAGGAAGAGAAGATTCAATGGAAAAAGAAAGATACTAAGGCAAAGAAGATGTTAGTTGATTCCGTGAAGGATCATATTGTTCCCATCATCTCTAAGATGAAGACGGCAAGGGAGATGTTAAGTCTTTGGAGGAGATGTATGAGATCAACAACATAAGCCGTGCACTTGCATTGAAGCAACAACTTCATCATGTGAAGATGGCGGAAGGAGAATCTGTCATCGCATACTTCATGAAGATTTCCAAATTGAGAGATCAGCTCTCTTCTATTGGTCATTTTGTTGATGTCAAGGATTTGACCATGCTTGCCCTTAATGGTCTTCCTTCATCTTGGGAGTCTTACATTCAAGGAATCAGTGCAAGATCGAAACTTCCCAAGTTTGATCGTTTGAGGGCAGATTGTATTCAAGAGGAGTCGAGGTTGGCTGCGAGAGGTATTGGTCGAAGCTCTACAAATGAAGACATTCATGTTCTTTCCGCTCAATCCTCCAAGAAGGAAGGAAAAGGAGGAAAGAAAAGATATTTCAAGAGGAATAGAGATAAAGGGTCAGATGGTGCTCCTGCATTCAAGAAGAAGTGGGACCTCTCTCGTGTTCAATGTTTTAGATGTGACAAGTTTGGTCACTATGCGAAGGATTGTCCAACTAGGCCTAATCAGCATGCTTCATTTGCGGATGTGGATAAGATCTCTCCTCAAAATGATTCTAGGGAATTTCTATTCTAAGTCATGGGCCTACATTCAAGCCGTGAAGGTTGTGTATTGATTTGTACGCAAGAGCAACGTATCTTACTGTGTCCAGTATTTGCATCCATCAGAATATTTAAAGAGATAAGTATTCTTTGTTTGCTAAGTTATATCATTTAGTTGGATCTTGTAATTAGTAAAGAGAGATAGTGGGTTCTCTTGAATTGTGTTCACTAGCATAGTGGTTTCATTTATTGCATGTTGGTTGTGAAGATTTCTGAGTGTGACTCTAAAATAAAAAGAGAATTGTAATTTCGATGGTGATTGGCCAGTCACATCAATATCATTCTCTAATGCATGAACTGTGATAGAGCCTTTAACTCTTGGAGAGAGTTGGTTCTACATGCTAATTGCATATTGCATTCAAGAAATCTGTAGTTGTGCAAATTGTCTTTTTGTTGTGTTGAGTTTGGCACTCTCGAGAGGAGTAAAAGATGGAAGGAAGAGTTATATCAGAATTCAATAAAGATAAGTTTATTTATCCCTTCATTCTGATCCTTTGATATATTTCCCTTTAGGTTGATTTACTTATTCATGTTTTAATATTGTTCATAAATTCTTATGTGTTCATGCTATAACCTGAGATAATAAACCCTGTATGATTCTAGTCTTGATATTTCTTTGCATAGTTATAAACAGTTAGTAATCTCTCTCTATAATGCTTCCAAAAAGATCTAGGGGCAAGAAAGTGATGAGAGATTGCTTAGTGATGAAAACTTGAGGCATCTTATGAGGAAGTCATGCCGACCAAAGAAATGATCAAGCGTGAAGTCACAACTTGCAGCCATGAGACTGAGTTGATGGCTAGAGGAAGTTCACTTCTAGAAAACTTCTTTGCAATCTCTAAAGCAGGGATCAAGAGGGAGCTTTGTAACGCACTGAGAAGAAGTGAAGATTACTGTATTGCAAGGCTAGGTGCTAAACCCTTAGAGGATCCCTTTAGTTGCTAAGATCATAATTGCTCAAAACTGTCATCTGGATTTGTCATTGGTAGCTCCACAAACCTATTTAGAATAGAGTGATCTGCAATGAAGTCGAGGAGGTCAACCCTGAACTCTCTACAGTACCAAAAGTGTGCACTGGAAAACATTTATCTAAAGCAAGCGTTGCAGGCAATCTTGGATGATGAGGTCAGAAGGTTGATGCAAGTACTTAAAGATTCAGAGGAAGCCTACTATTGATATTTTGAAGAGATTTGGTATGATGGATTGCAAATCCATGTCTACATCTATGGAAACCAACTTGCACAAGTTGAAGGAGGCTGCAGCTAGTTCAAACTTGGTGGATCCCACGATGTACAGGCAGTTGATTGGATCCTTGATGTATCTAGTTAACACTAGACCTGAAATCTGCTATGTAGTAAGTGCACTTAGTCAGTTCATGTGTGAACCGAGGCAGGTACATCTTGTTGCAACGAAACATGTCCTGAGATACTTGCGTGGTGCAGTTGGATATGGGCTGAGATATTCTTCAGGTGTGATCCTGGAGCTGCATGGTTATATAGATTATGTTCCGGCAGGTTGTGTTGCTGATCAGAAGAGCACCTCTGGATGTTATTTCAGTTTGGGGTCTGCGATGATCTCCTAATGTAGCAGGAAGCAGTCTTCAATGGCATTGAGTACCGTAGAGGTCATGTACATTGCAACATGTGTGGCAGTTTGAGAAGCAGTGTGGCTTCGGAATCTCCTTGCGGATTGGTTGGACAATCGTTGGAGCCGACTGTCATCCATTGTGTTAATTAAGCTATGTGGAGCCTTCTGTCAATACAGTGTTTCATGAAAGAACTAAACATGTTATTGAGGAAAGCATTTCAGTTGAGGTATATCAGCACTGATGAGCAGACGGCAGACATTCTCACCAAGCCTCTCTCCAAGATAAAGTTTGTGTACTTTTGAGATAAGCTTGGTATGGTGGAGAATCCAGCCTTAACTGAGAAAGAGTCTCAGTGTCAGTGATCCTCCGTAATGAGTTCTCTGTGAGAGAAGTTCGAGGTGAAATCCCTTGATTCCACCCTCTGGGAGAACCATGGTGGATGTCATGTGTGTGAATCCATGATAGCATCACGTGAGACAGTCCATGATGATTCCTCTTGTACTTGTGTTTTCACCCTCTGGGAGAACCATGGTAAAAGTCATGTTGAGGTGACAACATCATGCAAGTGATGAACACTTGTACATACCATACATGGTTGTAGCCATTATGGTTGATATCACGATGAGGTGATATCTAATATCACAATGAAGTGATATCGTTTCTTTTCCACATATGGTTGTAGTCATTGTGGTTGGCATCACGATGAGGTGATGTGTTTTGTGCAGCAAGAAGTATTCCTCCCTAACTAAGAGGGAGTGTTGATGTTTTTGCAGCTTCAGGCTTCATACTTATTTATTTGTGATTATTTAATGGCAACATATCTCTAAGATGGCCGACCTCCTTTGTAATTATTATTTATTATTTGTAATTATTTTTATGGTGGCCAACCTTGTCCTTGAAAAGGTGCGACCCCTCTAAGCAACATGTATATATAGAAGGTCACTTTCTCTCAATTGTGTCAAGCAAGTTTGATCTCCTCCTTCTCAAGTGTGAATTATATCAAGTGCAGATTATTCTATCTAGTGCGAATTATTCTAAGGCAGATTGTGAGTCTACTCAAGTGCAGATTAAAAGGCAGACTATTAGTTTGTGTTACATTATTGCTGGTGCTGATTATTGGCCTTGTGTGTGGCCTCATTGTAAAGAGACTTGTTGCCATTGCTCATATATATATAAGAGATATATTTGTTGCTGGGTTTTTCTCCCTCAAGAGGAGGGTTTTCCCAGGGTATCTGCTGTGTTAATGTGTCTGATTTTAAATTAATTTTCTGTGCATTAAATCTGATCATAAAACTAACAATGTGCATGTCCTAGATGAACTAAATCGAAGAGATACCCCTCAGTCATGGCATCTAAGCCAAAGAACAATCTGCAAGGAAATTTTGCCAATCAAACACAAACACACACACATATTGAGTAGTGATATTTATGAGATTTGTTATATGGGCATTGGATTTTTGCCATGGCTCATTATTTTGACTCATGGTTTTGGATACCACTTGATGGTTTCTTGTTTCTTATTTTCCTATTTATTGGAGGCACAAAATAGTGGGTTAAAAGGTTCTTTTGCAAGTACTCTTATGGTGTCGCTTTACAGTCAAAGTGATAAGTGGATTATATTGTTCTACTACACTATTTGAAATAATACAAGCTTGGTCTCTTTAGGGTCAATTTTTTTCTGTAAGGATTTTTTTCAAATATATCTAGTGTGACATATCTATATGGTTTGCATTTTATAAGTTTGTTGATTTGTTAAATTGTTTCTCCATTGTTTTCATTCGTATAAGTTCTTGGCTTAATCACATCGTAATTGGAATAAATCTACATTGTTAATATTTTCATGGTGTCATTTACCCTATTGTTTCAATGTTTGATATCAAAGCTTTGGCTAGATTGCATAAGGGAACACCATTCTTGCAATGTTGTTGCAATGAGAGTATTGTTTTAGTCGTTTTGCAGACCCAGGTGTGGTTAAAGAAGCCATGGTATGCACATCATGATCAGAGAGAGAAAATTTCAATGGCTCTCAATTCAAGCTATGAAAAATGAAAAAGTAGGATCTCTTGGAGGAGAGAGATGAATGGAGAACTATCACAACAAAGTCTAAGCCAACAAAGGTTTTAGATGAAGATTGGAGAAAGCTAGATAAAAAGGTACAAGGAACCACCGGATTGTGCCTAGCAGATCCAATTCTTCTGAACGTCTCAAAAAAAGCTATTACTTTCAGTTTGTGGAAGAAGAGAGTCAATGAGGTTTACAACATTATTCTAGTCAAAATCTAAAGAAATTGGACCATAAGAAGACAAAAAGGAAAAAACTAACTAGTCAGCTCATGAACGTACTGGTCAATATTGAGAAATTGTATCTATGAGGAGATATATGGCGGCAAATTACATGAAATAAAGTGTTGTGAAAAGTTTAAGTGAAACATGACAAAAGGGTGGAGTCTTTTAAAAGCACAAGAGTTAGTTTGTCCTAACATATGAGGTGGTAGTCTAGTCAATAAGGAAGTTGCACCTGTGGAAAAATCAAAGAAAGTGCACTTTGTAGAAAAAATTTTCATCTTTCAAGTAGGCATTCAATCAAATAAAGTCACACTTATGTGAAAATAGATGATTTGGGCACAACTTTCACAAATCAAAGAAAGTTTAAAATCGTCCCATAAAGAAGACTTGATCAATAAAATACAACACAAAAAAAGACAAAGAAGTTTTGGTTTCTCTACGCCTAGTCAGCAAGTTCATGAAGTTAGACACCATCACCAAAAGAATGAAATCACACCTCTTATTTGGTAGTATGTATTCCAAACTAGTCGCTTCCTACTATTCCAAATTTTACTTTTCCAAAATAAGTCAACCATACAAAGGATTCAATGTATAGTTTTTGTGTTAAAAATAAAGAGGATGCAATTTTCAGATGAATCGACCAAATTAGAGGAAGCAGTGTAAGTTCAAAGCAACTACATGAAGTAGGTCGCTGCTTAAACAAATTCAAACAAGTTCATCAACATAGATCATTAGTAAGAAAAATTTCTTCTTCGTGCGAATGATGAAAATTTTGGACAAACTTTTGTTAGATTTGTAATAATCTCAACTGTCAATTTAGCAACTTAGCTAATAGTTGCATCATTTAGCTTTATTATTAGTGGTTATAATAATATTTAATAAAGCTTGTATTCATGCAATCAAGTTATTCAAAGTAGATGAAGCAATTAATTTCTTTCAATTATTTTCATGTAATGTTTTGTAAACATTATAAATAAGTGTTTGTTTGCACTTATATTTCTTAATGGTAATTCTCATGCTTGCTTTTTGTTAAAATTGCCACTCACCGAGTATTCAAGATTGTTATTCCAAAATTCATTATTCATTCAATGAAATTTATTATGCCTTTCTTGCTATTAAATGTCTATTGAAATGTCTTGCTATATGTGTTGAGGGCGATTAAATTGTTTTGGCAAGTTTGCAAGCTTTGTATTATAATTTTGCTTGAAGTGAAAGATTGTGGTTTTGTATTGATCTCTTGATTTAATTTATCAAAATGTTTGTCTTTGTGTTTTAAACCAATTCAATCTATGTGTACTTGAATTGTTCAATCTCTAATTTTAGTTAAACAACACAAGTGTTGTAGGGATTTCTTTCAGCTAATAAACCCAAAAATTTCATCTACTACTAATGTGTTGAATTGCCTTGTGCTCTAGAAAAGTTCAACAAAAAGATATGTTTTTATTTAGTTTGTTTATATTGCATGCTCTAAATCACCGCAAAACTGAAATGACCCCCTTATAATTTTTTTCAAATTTTTGCAACAACACTTCAACAATGGCACTCGTCAGCGTTAGCCAAAATCAAACCAGCTAATGAAAGTAACCCTACACCAAGAATGTACACCAGGATCCCAATGTTGGGCAAGGTGTGAGCATATGGCACCGGGGATCGTTAGTCTCCAAACTGAATGAAGTACAATGCTAGAAAGTAAAGTTTATGCAACTCGACCGCGTATTTCAGTGGGAGTGAATTGACGACTCAGCCGATCAGCATGATGAAAAATGCAAGTACATGGAAAGTAAAGATTGGGCGGCTTGTCGTCCCCTTCCGCTTATTCAACGGGCAATACAGTAAAGAAATGTTGAAAGTAAACACGGCGAGGCCTATCTCTTCCACAATCATGGGAAATTACAATAGAAAAAGCAGAAATATAAAAGAGTTGATTAGTACTACTAAAACAGCTTTACAATTAGAATAAATCTTGCAAGAAGCCAATAGTTAGACTGTCCAAGAAGCTGCAAATGTTATTATTTGTTCTCCAATTTTAAAAGACTCACTAAATATGAAAAACCACCCCGAAACTCTAACTTTTAACAATCTAATATAAAAGACCAGCAAACTAAAAACTCAGACCAGCAACTAGAAACCACCATAAAATGCTCTTAACTCACTCAATACTTCACCAAATGACATGAAACCAAATGCAAAAGACTGCTAGAGAGATGGCGACCAAGATATGATTGAGAAACTACTGCAAACTTGAGATAATATTTAAGCACATTTTCCAATACACCTCCAGGCAAAGGTACGGCCTGGAGAAAGGGGTGACCAGCAATAGAAAATTCAAGACTTCACCAAAAAATGCCAAACTTTGCTCAAAAGGATGCCTAGGGCCAAGGAAGTGAATGAGTCAATACCCAGAAGCCAACAAAATTCGCCTAAGGAGCTATGAGTGAAAATCTACTTCAGCCACACCAAAAACAACCTCTAAACTAACAAACACACCAAAAGACATCAGAAAACATCAAAAGACTCCATTACAATGAGCACAATTTGTTCCTCTGAGTAAAGAACAGCCTTCTCACTTAGTTAGTTGCTATCTTTCAAGCAAGAAACTAAGTCCAAGCTAGGAGGTATGCATTCCTCGAAGCAAACCAGTCACCATTTTCGCAACATTTCAATATAATTCTTCATGGATAACAAATGAATGAGCAAGGGCTTCTTTTTATAGACTCAGAGGTGAATCTCCAACATCTTCTAGAAAGTGCGCCCAAATCACCTTGAGGTTATTTTAATTTTGAATTCACTTTCCCTCCTTCCAAGTTGGCACCCAAGTCAAGTGAGAAATAAAAACTTTTAATAAAAATAATATCCTTCCATAAAGTGGCATCCAACCCCTCAAGAGCAATTTTTAACTTTAGAAATATTTAATTAGCCTCCAGATGAGGCATCCACCCTCAAAAGCCCCTTTTAAAAACAACATGAAGTTATAACACTAGGCCAAGGGGGGCTCTAAAGTGAAAATATAACCTTTATAACTTAAAATAATTCATTTCTCCCAAAATTGCACCTCAAAGCCAAAACCAAAAATACTCACTGCATTGCTTGAAGTAGAAAGCTCTTTGTGCTGCTGCCAACTGGAACTGCTAAAAATAGTAAATTCTGAAAAGTTGTCCAAGTGCCATGCACATCATATCATTGTGAAGCTCTCTAAAAACCTAGAAAGAATCCGCAAACCAAAATCCAAAACTCCATATGCAAGCCTCTGAAAAATGCCGAAACATCCTCCTAGAAGATAAGAAACCCTAATTTTTGCTCCCAATTAGCCTACGGGCATCCGGAATAGGCTAACGGCCAACTACACTGATCACTACTAAGAAGGGGACATTATAGTCCACCCTCCCTAAAATTGCTTTCCCTCAAGCAATCGCAAGTCTGGATGCTACAAAATCTCCTCATTCTCCCAAGTTGCATCCTCAATAGGCAAATTCTTCCACTTCACCAAATACTCTTTGATTGTCCTTCTCCTCAAAGAGCACTCCCTGAAATCAATGATCTCCTCTACAATCAAAACCAACTGTCCCTCCTCATCCAAAGGAGGCAAATATGAAGAAGCAACAACGTTGTGTCCAAGTGTCTTCTTGAGGCAAGACACGTGGAAGACATTGTGAACTTTGCTACTTGTTGGTAGCTCCAACTCATAAGCCACTGCGCCGACTCTTCTAATGACTCTAAATGGGCCATAGAAACGTGACTTGAGTTTCTCTGCTCCACTCTTCTTGAGAGTAGACTGTCTGTAAGGCTGAAGTCTAAGATAGACCATGTCACCAACCTCAAATGTGCGCTCAACACATTGCTGATTAGCATACATCTTCTGTTGATTTTGTGCTATTTGGAGATTTTTCTTCAAAGACTTCAAAATATCTTGACTCAGCTGCAACATATCCCTTGCTTGAGGGGCTTTGCTATCACCAAACATTAAATCAACAAAGCTAGGAGTCTCATATTCGTAGAGAGCCATGAATGAAAACATCCTGATAGACATGTGGAAGGATGAATTAAAGCAATACTCTCCTAAGTGAAGCCATCTCACCCAAGCTTTCTGCTGCTCCGAGACATAATTTCTAAGATAGCCCTCCAACCACTTGTTCACAACCTCTATTTGTCCATCAGTTTGTGGGTGATAACTAGTGCTTGGAGTGAGCACTGTACCACTCAACTTGAAAACTTTTTGCCAAAAGGCGCTTAGGAACTTGCTGTCCCTGTCACTCACAATGTGTTTTGGCAACCCATGCAATCTAAAAACCTCATGAAAGAACAAATCTACAACTTGAGCTACTGAAAATGAACTAGAATGGCAAAGAAATAAGCAAACTTGATTAATCTATCAACCACAACATAGATACAGTCTTTCCTTGAGCCTCTGCCAACCCAGTGATGAAGTTCATCGATATGCTTTCCCATTTTTTATTGGGAATTGGTAGAGGTTGCAGCAAACCAGCTAGAAATGTATGTTCATTCTTGTTCATTTGGCAAGTGTGGCACTCCTTGATGTAGCGCAAGACCTCTTCTTTCAGCCCCTTCCATGTAAATCTTTCTCGAATTTTCCTATAGGTCTTGAAATAACCTTGATGACCAGCAAGTGGAATGTCATGGAAAGTCTGCAAAATCTTCTTTTTGAGCTTGGATTCAGGTACCAAGAAGATCCTCCCTTTGTAGAATATCAAACCATCAACCACCTTGTACCT
Organism: Sequoia sempervirens; assembly: GCA_007258455.2. Lineage (NCBI taxonomy): Eukaryota > Viridiplantae > Streptophyta > Pinopsida > Cupressales > Cupressaceae > Sequoia > Sequoia sempervirens. The sequence continues at coordinate 39,946 of VDFB02337216.1, forward strand.
TTCATCATGAAAAAGTGCTTTCAATAATGCTGGTTGCAAACTGATTTTTGGCATAATTAGCAAGCAACAACTCCTTCCAATCAGTAGAAAGCTCACACAATGAGTTCAAATGAGGCCTTCTAGATAGTGCATCCACCACAATATTATTCTTGCCTTTGACATACTCAATGTCCAAGTCGTAAGCTTGAAGCTTACTCACCCACTTTTGTTGTCTTTCGTTCAAGTCCTTCTGATGCATAAAGTGCTTGAGGCTATTGTGATCCATTTTGACATCAAATTTGCTCCCCACCAAATACTGTCTAAACTTGGCCAATGCATGCATGATTGCAAGCATTTCTTTGTCATAGATGGAGTAAGTCTTTTCAACACCTCTTAGTTTTCTACTCTCAAACACAATGGGATGTTTATTTTGCATCAAAACAGCACCAACACCTTCTCTTGATGCATCACATTGCAACTCAAAAGGCTTGGAAAAATCTGGTATAGCCAAAACTAGACAAGAGCTCATAATCTTCTTGAACTTATCAAAAACACCTTGTGCCCTTTCTGACCATACGAAAGCCCCCTTTTTGGTGAGATCAGTAAGAGGAGCAGCAATTTGAGAGTAGCCTTTCACAAACCTTCTGTAGAAGCCACAAAGACTCAAGAACCCCTTCAAATGCGTCAAGTTCTTTGGAGGTGGCCAATCCACGATGGCCTTGATCTTTTCTAGGTCAACCTTCACTCCTTCAGCACGGATTATGTGACCAAGGTAGAGCAGCTCCATCATTCCAAATTCACATTTGGACTCTTTGGCAAACAAACTCTTTGTTTCAAGGATGCTAAGCACTTCCTCCAAGTGCTTGAGATGTTCTTCCCACGTCTTGTTGAAAATGAGAATATCATCAAAGAAAATCAACACAAACTTTCTCAACTGCTTCTGAAAGATTCGGTTCATACAAGACTGGAAAGTGGCAGGAGCATTAGTTAACCCAAATGGCATGACTAAAAACTCAAAATGACCATAATGGCACCAGAATGTCGTCTTCTCAACATCTAATCCCCTCATGCAAATCTGATAGTACCCTAATCTTAGATCAATCTTCGAAAAGAAGTTGGCCCCATGTAGCTCATCAATGAGCTCATCTATCCTGGGAATGGGATATCGATTCTTGATTGTACTTTGATTCAACGCACAGTAGTCCACGCACATACGAATGGTGCCATCTTTTTTCTTACAAGCACAACAGCTAAAGCAAAAGGACTCTTACTTGGGCGAATGAAACCCATCTCCAAGAGTTCCCTTATGTTCTTTTCAATCTCATATTTTTACTTCTTAGGATATCTGTATAGGGTTGTGATAACTGGCTTGGCCCCATCTTTAAGTTCAATGACGTGCTCAATCCCCCTTTCAGGAGGTGGCCCAGGAGGTAGATCAATAAAGACCTTACTCTTCTTAGTGAGCAATGACTAAATGTCAGGTGGATAGTGCCTTTTTATCTCCACTGGATCAGCTGGTAGAACCATACACTCTGCTACCCACTCAACTTGATCATGTCGAATCAGCCTCTCCATTCTTTTGAAAGATACAATCTGTGGGCCTCTGTTTGACATTCCTCTTAGCACCACCCTCTTCCCATCTGACTAAAACTTGAGCTCCATTGTTTGCAGATTTAGAGAGATTTCTCCAAGAGAACGCAGCCATTGAATGCCAAGAACAACATTCGTATCTCCAATGCTTACAACATAGAAGTCATCTTTGACCTCATGATTTCCCAATTGCAAAGACATGTTAGCAACCTTTCGATTGCAAGAGATTTGAAAGCCATCCGCTACCATGACTTTGAAACCTTCAAACTCTTTAGTTTTGAGCCCTCTTTTTGCAACCACTCCTTCATCAATGAAATTGTGTGTTGCTCCGGTGTCAATCAAAGCAACAATTCGATGTCCTCCAAGCATACCATGAACCTTGAAAGATTCGTTCTTTTGGAAACTACAGAGTTGGGCAATGGGGACCCCAACTTCTTGCTCATGTTTGGACTCTTCTGGAGCTTCTTCCTTGTTGTCCCCAAAATAAGACTATTGTTCTGAGAAATCAGATTCTGATCCATAATCAGAATAAGTCTCCATATGTTGTGCTTTGCCCCTTCCATAGCATCAATGACCCTTTGACCAAGGCTCACGACAAGTGTAGCAAACACCATCTTTTCTTAACTGTTCTCGGAGCTCTTTTGACATCTTTTGTGGGAACTTCTTATGCTGATTTGAAGAGTGCTTCTTATCTCTCTTGTGAGCAAAAGGCTTGGGTGGAGATTTTGGCCTAGGGGCCAACAACTCCATGCTTCTAGCTTTCTTGATAGCTTCCTCAAGGCTTGGTAGATTGAAAGCTTTCACCCACCCCTTCAATGGTTTCATCAAACCTTCTAAGAATAATACAAATCTCCTTTTAGTGATGTTGGGCACCATCACGGAAAGCCTTTGAAAATCTGCAATATACGCATCCAATGAGCCATGTTGTTTCAGTTGTGCAAGCTCACAGAACTTCACTTCGGGGTCTTTGGTGTCAAACCTCTCAATCAACTTGTTAATGAACCGAAATGTCCCTTGCTAATTCTGGCCTTAACTTGATTTGAAGCTCCAGGAATTTTGTCAAACACTTGCCTTACAAAGTCTAAACCTACTAATTGTAGTTTCTTTGTGATAATTTCAAATGCATACGATGTTTTGATCAACTAAATATCTTAAATGAAAGTATGCAAGGACTGAAACTAAATGGTAATGCAATGCAATGGATTCTAATGACTTTCCAATGCTCGATGATGATTGAACATATAATGCAAATGCATAATAGCAGCAAGAGACATTATGATAAACACTTGTCATACATTACCCAAACTCTTTCAAAGCTGAAGCTAATGCTTGAGATGACCTACAATGCCTTATAATGACTGAAAGTGAAGTGCAACTGCGTAAATGTAAAGCTACAGCCAATAGGTATTTTGGCAAATACTTAGCATGCGAACTCCTAACACCACTATAACTGAAACTTGTGCAAATATTCAACTATAGCTCATTGACATTAAGACAAACAACTGGTATGCAAGTTTCTTATGCCAATTGAATGCTACAGCAATGAGGAATTATACCAAACACTTGTCATGCAAACTTATTAATTAAAATGAATAGCTACAACAATCTAACATTTTGTCATACACTTTGTATGCAACCTATTGGTATAAATGATTACTTCAGCAAGTAGACATTTTAGCAAACATGTCATATGAAACCCTAAACTCCTTTATTGCTGTCATGAAACTAATTTACAATATGCCAAAGACTTCAAGCTATCGCCCTTAAGCTGGTGCAATTTTACAATGCCAATGCCAATACTATAAGATATGGGAACTGCAAATACAAGGCTGTTGTAGCAGTAATTACAAACTGATATAAATATGCAAATAAAATGCCAATTCAAGAACCTGATTGAAGACTGATGGCAGCAATTGTTCCAAACCAATGCAACTCCAAACTGAAAATGTTCTTCAATATTTTCTCCAACAAATTACAGCAATACATCAGCTGCTGTAGTAAATCAAACTTCTCAATCAAATGCAACAATACCTCAGTTGTTGCACTCAAGATGATGCAATAATACTTCAGCTATCACATCAACTCAGCTAGGGCAATAATACATCAGCTATTGCACCCAAATCAACTCTCCAATGAAGCATAAATAGAAACCCTAGATGGATTTCTCACAATTCCAGCTAGGACTGATATTTCACAATTGAAATTGGTACCTTAGAGTCTTCAAACCCTCATGCAATGAAAGCATTCAAGCTTTTCTTCTACCACGCAAGTATGAATAGAATAGAAGTAAAGTCCAAGTGTGCTTGAATGACAAGCAATGAGCTTCTAATATACTTTTTCTAACCTATCTCCAAGAAGCTTCTAGAATATTTTATTATTTTATTACTTAAGTGACTTTTTGATATATCATTTTATTATAGTCACTTTATTAAATTAATTATAATAAAGTTACCTTTGAGATATTATTTTATTAAGATAACTTTATTAAATAATTAATTTAATACTCCACTTTAATTTAATTAAAATAATCAATTAGTCATCCTTATGAAATATCAATATTTGGATAACTTAATTAATTAATTTAATTAAATTACTCTGCCTCCAAATGCTTAGCCATATTTCCTACAATATTCAGTTGACTTTGAATGGATGCAAAACTCAGCAAATGAGTTCCCACGCCTATAGCAATGAATATGTTGACTAGCTTGGAGCTCATGAACTCAGACATCAATCAATCGCCCAACCTCAAGGAGCTTACGCGCCTCTTTCAATGACTTACTGAGACACTTTGCATTCAAGAGAAGCTCGATTCAGAATATCGTATTTCTCTTATGCGGCACAGTATCTTCAATAAACACGACTTGGCAAGCTCTGGTCTTGTGAATGGTGCGCCCAAGTTTCCCAACAACGAAATCACCGGCAGATATTGATATATTTCATAAGTCTTTACTTCACAATGTTTGCCCTTCAAAGTGACGGCTCAAAATATTTAGAATTTATTTTATCTGCCCAGCTTCAATTATTCGCCCTTCCAAGAAAATGTTAATTTTTGCCTATGACCAAAGAGCACGACTTGGGAAATATTTCGCTAAGCAAATCCTTTATCGCCCAATATTTAATTTCCAATAAAATTCGTCCAATATTTCACTTTATAGTAAAATATATTTAATTTCTCAAGTATTACTCCAAGGATAACTTTTACCCTTTTCAAAGATATTATTCAAAATAATATTTCCTCCAATATTTAGAATATGCTCCACAATACTAAAATAATTAAAAACTTTTGAAAACTTTATTTTGAAGATATAAAATATCAGCACAATAATAAAATAATGCAATAATAAAACAGCTATTGCATTAATAAAATTCTCAGACAAATTTGCAATAATACATCAGCTATTACAAACAAATACCTAGCTTCTCAAATAAACTGATTACAATCAATAATCTCCACTAGGACAATAATACAACAGCTATTGCACCTAATAAAATCTCCAATTAAACACAAGTAGAAACCCTAGATGGATTTCTCACAATTCCAGCTAGGACTGATATTTCACAATCAAGAGTGGTACCTTAGAGTCTTCAAACCCTCAAGCAATGAAAGCATTCAAGCTTTTCTTCTACCACGCAGGTATGAATAGAATAGAAGTAAAATCCAAGTGTGCTTGAATGACTAGCAATATGCTTTTTATATACTTTTTCTAACCTATCTCCAAGAAGCTTCTAGAATATTTTATTATTTTATTACTTAAGTGACTTTTTGATATATCATTTTATTATACTCACTTTATTAAATTAATTATAATAAAGTTACCTTTGAGATATTATTTTATTAAGATAACTTTATTAAATAATTAATTTAATACTCCACTTTAATTTAATTAAAATAATCAATTAGTCATCCTTATGAAATATCAATATTTGGACAACTTAATTAATTAATTTAATTAAATTACCCTACCTCCAAATCGGGACATGACATGAACTCTTCATAAGTTCAAATAAGGTTGTGGCCAAGAGTGACCAAACCATGCTATCACCACTCATGGGCAGCTCCTAAGTGCAAGGTTGCAAATTTTATGGTGTCCTCTTCAGGCATAGGTCTTAGCGAGAAGTAGTTGTCTAGCTTCTGAACCCACAACCTTGCTATACATTTATCACTTCCATCAAAGTGAGCCAAAGTCACCTTCCCGAGGGCTTGCTGATAATCTGTTCTAGGAACCACAGGAGCACGGTTTTCAACTCTTCTGCCATTCCTTCTGCTTCTTTGATTCATGAACTGATCAAAGGACCATTGGTCTCTAAGATCAGGAGGTAAAGTGACATACTCCGTGTAGGCTTGTCTTGCATCATCTACAAAAGGTACCACGGGCTCCGCCTAAGGTTCTTCCCTCTGAGTGAAGGCAAGGAAAAGAGGTCTAGTGGTTGAACCTCTAGAGGTGGCCTCATGTTCGCCAATAGCTTTGTTTCTTCCATTGGTCTCCACATTATTATTACTATTAACACCACTGCTTTCTCCAATGTTATTGTTTTGATTTTGGGGCTAGTTTTGAGTCGTTTGCTGATCCATTCTTGCAAGCAACCATGACATCATATCTATCATACCATCAAATTTCTTCTCTAGTCTAACATCTCTTTCATCCATGGATTGCCTAGTATTTTCTGACATATTTGCAACTGCTTTACCAGTATCTTCAATTGCTTTACCGGTTTCTCTCAGAGCCCCTAAAAGTGTCTCTGCCTCTAGAACTGATGGAAACTGAGGTTGATATCTTGCCTGACTTCTGGTGTAGTATATGTTGACTCTATCACTCATCTGACAACTGAACTCTGTTGGTCACAGGATGGCAGGATCATGGCTCTGATACCACTAAAATGACCCCCTTATAATTTTTTTCAAATTTTTGCAACAACACTTCAACAATGGCACTTGTCGGCGTTAGACAAATTCAAACCAACTAATGAAAGTAACCCTACGCCAAGAATGTACACCAGGATCCCAATGTTGGGCAAGGTGTGAGCATATGGCACCGGGGATCGTTAGTCTCCAAACTGAATGAAGTACAATACTAGAAAGTAAAGTTTATGCAACTCGACCGCGTATTTCAGCGGGAGTGAATTGACAGCTCAGCCAATCAACATGATGAAGAATGCAAGTACATGGAAAGTAAAGATTGGGCGGCTTGTCGTCCCCTTCCACTTATTTAGCAGGCAATACAATAAAGAAATGCTAAAAGTAAAGACGGCGAGGCCTATCTCTTCCACAATCGTGGGAAATTACAATAGAAAATGCAGAAATATAAAAGAGCTGATCAATACTACTGAAATAGCTTTACAATTAGAATAAATCCTGCAAGAAACCAATAGTTAGGCTGTCCAAGAAGCTGCAAATGTTATTATTTGTTCTCCAATTTTAAAAGACTCACTAGATATGAAAAACTACCCCAAAACTAACTTTTAACAATCTGATATAACAGACCAGCAAACTAAAAATTCAGACCAGCAACTAGAAACCACCATAAAATGCTCTTAACTCACTCAATACTTCACCAAATGACATGAAACCAAATGCAAAAGACTGCTAGAGAGATGGCAAGCAAGATATGACTGAGAAACTACTACAAACTTGAGATAATATTTAAGCACATTTTCCAATACACCTCTAGGCAAAGGTATGGCCTAGAGAAAGGGGCGACCAGCAATAGAAAATTCAAGACTTCACCAAAAAATGCCAAACTTTGCTCAAAGGGATGCCTAGGGCCAAGGAAGTGAATGAGTCAATACCCAGAAGCCAACAAAATTCGCCTAATGAGCTATGAGTGAAAATCTACTTCAGCTACACAAAAAACAACAACCTCTAAACTGACAAACACACCAAAAGGCATCAGAAAACATCAAAAGACTCCATTACAATGAGCTCAATTTGTTCCTCTAAGTAAAGAACAACCTTCTCACTTAGCTAGTTGCTATCTTTCAAGTAAGAAACTAAATCCAAGCTAGGAGGTATGCATTCCTCGAAGCAAACTAGTCACCATTCGGCAACATTTCGAGATAATTCTTCATGGATAACAAATGAATGAGCAAGGGCCTCTTTTTATAGACTCAGAGGTGAATCTCCAGCATCTTCTAGAAAGTGCACCCAAATCACCTTGAAGTTATTTTAATTTTGAATTCACTTTCCCTCCTTCCAAGTTGGCACCCAAGTCAAGTGAGAAATAAAAACTTTTAAAAAAATAATATCCTTCCATAAAATGGCGTCTGACTCCTCAAGAGCAATTTTTAACTTTAGAAATATTTAATTAGCCTCCAAATGAGGCGTCCACCCTCAAAGTCCCCTTTTGAAAACAACATGAAGTTATAAAACTAGGCCAAGGGGGGCTCCAAAGTGAAAATATAACCTCTAAAACTTAAAATAATTCATTTCTCCCAAAATTGTACCTCAAAGCCAAAACCAAAAATACTCACTACACTGCCTAAAGTGGAAAGCTCTTTGTGTTGCTACCAACTGGAACACTGCTAAAAATAGTAAATTCTAGAAAGTTGTCCAAGTGCCATGTATATCATATCATTGCGAAGCTCTTTGAAAACCCAAAAAGAATCCACAAACCATAATCCAAAACTCCATATGCAAGCCTTTGAAAACTGCCGAAACATCCTCCTAGAAGATAGGAAACCCTAATTTCTGCTTCCGATTAGCCTACAGGCATCTGAGATAGGCTAATGGCCAACTGCACTGATCATTGCTAATTAGTTTGTGTTTACAAGGAGTTTCCCTTTCTAATTCAAAGAGTGGTTGTACCGAATAAATGTTCCATTTTGTGTTACATTGAAAGATGCAAATTAAAATACTAATAAGTTGAAAGAGCCATTAAATGGTCTAAACTAGTCACCACAGATGTGGTATCTGTTGATGTGGTTTTTGCGACCGCACCAACACAGAATAAAGTTTCCAACGGATACCCTATCCTCTCTTGAACAAAGTTTCCTGCATGCTAAGATTGCGAGATAGATCATACATTTAACTCCAAGGTTCCTTAAGTGCAAATAGTCTCAGTTGGCTTGGTGTGATTTTGCTGGTATTTCAAGGGGACTTACACAATTGTTCGACAATTGACAGCAGACAACGGGCTAAGGGCTTTCATGTAATTCGAATGATTTGGCAAGTGAGCGCAAGTTTCCTAATTCTAACTAGAAATGAACTGAATTTAAAAGAGTGTAGGGCCTAAGAAGTTTATGTTCTATCTAAGGACGGGATGTGGGATCAATCTTCGACAAACTTCGACCAGACTCTGCTCCACCTCACGTTGGACAACTTACACAAAGTCGGTGCAATCTTCAAGGGAGTGACAAGAGGTTTTCAAATTATAATTCAACATGCAAGTACCATCAGAACGACGCATACAAACACATGAACCACAATCGAAGTTAAGTTTGTAATATTTTCCAGTTGACCACACAAGGCAAACTTGTCGTCAGCAAGCTGCTAGTGGTATGGATCAAAAGAAGTTGCCTTGATTAACTCCACAAGTCCACAACTAACATCTACTAGCATGAAAATGAAAACTACTCTGCTTTAAGTTACTTGAAGTTGAAGGGATGAAGAAATCTTGCTAGCTACTTATAACAAAGATGAATTCACCATTCAATGAAAGATCTTTTATTACAATAGTTTTTCGCAACAATCTCTTACAAAGTTTTCAAAGGAAAACTTTCCTTCTTCTTCAAACTACGCTATGCTAAGATATTACAACTAAAGTGCCTCTGTTCTACTTTCTAGTCTGATCTCTAAGCTCTGCTTCTACTAAAAAACAAATGAGGGGGACTCCCCCTTTTATAGCTGGCCAAGTCCAACGGACGACTCAGATTACAATTGGCTGGATGGCCCAGATTGTGCCACCTCAGCCCTAAACAAGATTCACCCTAAAAACCGCCACAATGGAGAGTGGGGCAATAAATGAGCCATTAATGTCCACCTTCCAAAAGATTCTTGTCTGGAAACGCGTTCACACTGCTCTTGATCTTCTTCTTGATGTTGTTCTTCAACTTTGCTCGAGCTTCAAATCTTTTCTCCATCTTGATTTTTGAAAACATTCCTTCTCTGTCACTAGGTCTCAACACTTAGCCATTTTTCGCAATTTTTCTTCGAGGTTGAAATGTCATCTTGGATTATTTTCTTTATCACCTCAAGTCATCACCGCTTGGTCTTGACGTTCCTCCTGCAAAACAAGCAAGGAGAAGATAATTAGAGCATTTCATAATATAAATTCAACTTACTCACCAGGATTTTCACGCTCTAACTTCCAAGCGTTCATTGTCTTCACTAGCCAGCTTCGCGTTTAAATTCTTCATGCCTTAGCCAAATTTCCAACCTATCTTGCATTCTGCCTGGCGCACTTCATTTTGATATTTCATTCAACTCTGGCTCGAGAAAAATGCTTTCATCCGGAATTTGATCAAAAAATATCTAGGCTCTCAACTTCAAATTCATCCGCCAAGGAAAATTTTATCTTGAAAACACACTTTATTCCTTGCCTTAGAAAATTTTCAAATTTCCCTTAGGAAATTCATCAACCTGGTGCCAATTTAAAATCTTTAGCTTGGAATCCTTGGCGAGCTGTGGAAGACCCTAAAATCCATTCCTCATCGATAATCTTAAATACCCAGAAGAAAATTTTCCTTAGAATGCATCAAATTCATGGGTATACAACGAACGGGTTCATTTAATTTTTTGAATTTTGAACCTTAGAAAAAATAATTTTCAACAAATTTAATCCATTTCTTCATCCCTGTGAGTATCCTGTTGCTCTGACTTGAAAATTTTCTTCCATCTCATGAAGCCGGTACATTCTGTCATATCCACAGCCAATTTTATTCATTCTTGAGAGAATTTCATTACTCCTCCAAGCTAGACATATTTTTCCTAAGGTGATATTTAAATATCAATACTTAGGAAAATAAATTTTACCACTTCATCACTCAAGCCTAGGCGCATTTGATAGGAGGTATTTTAAATTTCAAAATTTTCCAACGCCTTGAAATATTCCTCACATAACTTCTAGGCGCCTATAGAGGAGTCCACTTTAAATTTCCCACACTTAGAAATATTTCCAAGGTCAAAATGTTCAAGGCATTTAACTTCAAACTCCTATTGTTCCTTAGGGCGCAAATAACCTCTTGTGCTTTCATTTTTAAGCACTTAGAATATTTTCAACTACTTCTTCCATGATGGCGCATTTGGAGGGGGGAGGTTTCAATTTGAAAGACTTAGACATTTTTTTAAACTTACTTCTCACTTCAAGGGCGCATATGGGACCTCCTACTTCCATTTTTGTCAACACTTAGAAAATTTTCAAGTGTCCTTCTTCTTAAGGCGCATTTAGGGGGGATCCACTTCAAATTTAGGATACTTAAAAACTTTCCCAAGCTCTTCATGCTAAGCAAGGCGCATTTCACCCTATAAGCTTTCACTTTTCATGCCTTAGAACATTTTAGGCTCATCTTGTCTTCATGGGCGCAAATGACCCCTTCTTGTTTCAATTTGTAGCTCTTAGAAATTTTGCCAACCTTTTCCCACAAGCTAGGGCGCATATCACCCCCTCTACTTTCATGTTTTTTATACTTAGAAAAAATTTCATGTGCTTCATCCAAAGTAAGGTGCATTTGAGGGCCTCTACTCCAAATTTCCACGCCTTAGAGGATTTTCAAGGCTTCTCCAAGTCAAGGGCGCAAATAAGGTGTTGAGCTTCAAGTTTGAAGCACTTAGAAATTTTCTGATCCATCTCCAAGTGAAGGCGCATTTAGGGCTTGAGCTTCAAGTTTTGAGGACTTAGACAAATTTCCAAGCTTTAACCTTAAGGGCGCATTTTGAGTCCTGAGCTTCAAATTTGAAGGACTTAGAAATTTTCAAGACCTCCTCTTCAACCTCGAGGGCGTATTCAAGATATTTAGAAAATTTTCATCAACCCTCAGCTTTTAAAGGCGTTCTTCACTGGCTAGACTTGAAAATTTATCAATTTTAGTGAATTTTATGTTCTTTGCCTGATTTAGGGTGACTCGATCATGCTAACCCTAATTTGCTATTTTTAGAAAGTTTGTCAATTTTGCACTTCAGGCTAATTCCCAATTCCCGAAGGCTTGATTTTAACTTTGTCTGGATCCTAGTGACATGATTGAGCTGCTAGTGTATGCCTCTGCTATTTTTAGCAACCTGCTAAAAATAGTAAATGTTCAGAATAAGCTCAAATTTCATGTGCTGAATGCCTGGAGTGTGGTGATCGTGGCTGGATTTTACATTTGCATGGCTGTCGTGTTATGCCCTTGATTTTAGGAAACCCTAATTCTTCTACACCAACCTGCTAAAAATAGTAAGTGTCCGATTTTCCATCCTCTGCAACTCTGTTTGATCTGAAATTCGCGCCATAGGGTCTTCATCACTTGCTTGACTTGTACCTGCTGATGCCTTGCGCTGACCTGCTATTTATAGCATGTTTCTGGAGGTGGCTTCCTATTTATAGTAACTGCTTGCTTCTGAGACTTCCACAACTCCGTTTGACTTGAAATTCGAATGACGCGCCCCTCACCACGTGACCCGCCTGTTGACAGCATGCGGTGACTTTCTATTTTTAGCGGTTTCTAGAATGACTTACTATAAATAGTAAGTGCTCCGTTTGCCTTCAAATTTTACCGAGATAGCTTGAGAGATGCTGATCGCGGTGGTATACACCGGTTTTCGAAAATTCTGACTTTTTACGCCTCTTTTTGGGTCCCGAAGCTGGAAACCCTAATTGGTCTTGCATGCGTATCAAATGACCTCCGTTTGTCCTCGTTTCTGTTGCATTGCGATCAGCTCGTGATTCTGAAGTGCTGGGAGGCGGCCAGCGAATATCTGCTAAAAATAGTAAGTTCTTTGAAGGAGTGATTATCTCTTTTGCATGTCACATCGCTGCGAAGCTCTCGAAAAACCACAAGGAATATCTTGGCATGCAAACCCTAAAATAGCCTCCGAAGATTTCTGAAATTTATCATCTCGTTTTGCATGTCACACCATCGCGAAGGTCTCACGAAAACCAGGAAGGAAAATCTGGACATCGTTGACAAACTTGCATCTAGGCCACGAAATTGGCTCGGTGAGCGCTAAAATAGTAAGTTATCGTTTCGAGCTCAAATTTAACTGTGAGTAGCTTGATGTGCTCTGGGCAGCGTGGTGTCAGTTCACACAAAAAAATGAAGGATTTCCTGTAATTGCACACTTACTAAAAATAGTAAGTACTCAGAATCTGATGAAATTTCAGTGAAAACCTGCTGGAAACATACTGACACCAATGTTAGCCTTAGATTTCAATTTATTCACCTCGTTTGACCACAAATTGGCTAAAAAGTTCAAAACCCTAATTTTCAGACTTGGCCAAATTTCACGTTTAAATTCAATGATGGGCGCGTCCCCTAGAAGGGCAGACATCAGAAAAGAGACAGAGAGAGAGAGAGAGAGAAAAACCAAAGCCAAAAAGACCAGAATGGAGCAAAAATTAGGGATCCCCATCTTGAATGGGGCGATGTGTGAAAAGGTCACAACAGTATCAAAGGGCCAATGCTTTCACATTGGACCTTAGGTTTGGTGTGAATGAATGTGATACACTGTGTTTATTTCAAATTGATTAATGATCAATTACTAATCATTTTCTTGTATATTGATGACATGTTGTTCTTTGGAAATAGTAAAGGAATTATTAGAGATCTCAAAGCTTACTTATCTTGCTCGTTAACAACACCTAGTCTATGGTAAGAAATGCACCATGCATTGTGTAATGCCCTCGTTTTCCGAGTGATCACCTAGCGGAATCCCCTAGCTTATTCTATTCCTATAAGCTAAGGTGGGGAATTTGAGGGGATAATTTAATAATCGTCCTTAGACATATTTTGGACATTTATATTTAATTAATTAGTTTATTTATTAAAGTGACTTTATTAAATGCTTTGGTAAAATATTAAATAAAAGTCACTTTGGAAAAGCAAATTATATTGAAAATCAAAAGGTGGTGTTGGAATAAAAGGTCGGGAAGAGAAGTTATTATTCATCTTTGGTAAATTATTATCGGGATTATTTTGTAGAGCTTGGCTTTCAGGAAGCTTGAGGACGAAAACCCTTGGGTTTCAAGGTGGATTGGACGAAAACCCTTGGGTTTCAAGGTGGATTGGATGAAAAACCAATACCATCGAATGGCAGATTCACTCAAGATTCGCATTGTGCTTCAATGATCAGTGAACGATTGTTGGAAATTTGTAAATTCTTTTATCAAAGACAAATTTTAAGAATATCAATAGACTGAGGAATTTATTAAAGCAATTGCAGAGTTATTCAGTGATAAATATTGGATTGATTGCATAATTACACATGGGATTTTATGCAGATTGGAAAGGTTAAATTTTATAAATATTGCTCATGACAAAGCCATACACTCGGTTTTCCTGTAAGGAGACATGAGCTTGCAGAGCAGCTGAAAGTATTCATATTGGTCAGCGCAGCTAATTGAAGCCATCGACAACACAAACTTCCATCATGACCCCCTTTCTCGTGACCACCGTACTCTTCATAAGATGGCGTAGCATATGGAAATGAAGACAAATCCATGTGGAGCAGTGACGTGGATGGTAGACTTGGCCCAAGAAAGGTACAACTCTTCATGGAAGACAAAATTACTTTCATCCCTTCCAAACGCCCTCACGTGGGAGGTGCAAGAGTATTGTATTATCTTGTCCTAAAGTGCTAGTGTTAGGCGCAGCCATATAGAGGAAAGAGGAAAATTTCATGAGGCGGAGCTGGTAATATGTGGGTAGCAATGAACAGGTCAGCTATTGTCTATTGAATATGTTATATATAAATGCTGATAATTTCAGTTGAATATTTGTAATTCATCCATGTGATATAAAAACTGAAATCTTGGTAAAAGAATATTCTGTATTTTGGGTGAAAGAACATACTGTTGAAATTATGCTAAATTGAGATACAGTATTCTTACATCTTCATAGAACAAGCAAACTTAAATGAAAACAGCAGTGCTATCAAACTGTTTGACAAAATAACTGTACTGGGAATCACATTAAAGTGTGAAAAATTTGGGTATAAATTGGGTAAGAATCTTACACATTGTGCATGCTTTTCTGTGTTATTGCTGTAATAAATTATTACCCACCATAAGTGATATTTGTGCTCTGATTCCATGTCAAGCCACAGATTAGGATGGCCTAGGCTGCACAAATATCACTTGGGGAAAAATCTTTTATGAAATTAGTAGAAGACCTAAACTTAAAAATTTGGAAATATTGACAAACCAGGCTGATAGGTTGAGACCTTGAAGATGGTTCACTTATTGTTGACAAAAATGTTGATTTATCTTGGCAATGTATAAGTCTACAATCATTTTTTAATGTAGTTATTAAGAAGACTCTCCATGTGTCTATCTATCAAAAGGGATGGGTGAAGTCAAAAGGTAGAAAGATGCCCACAGCCTCTGCATTTTCCCTTAGATTTAATAATCGCATCCAATGCTAGAATATGTGGTATTGCTAAAACCTAATGAGTTCTTGGATAAAGTTCTATTAATAGTTGTACATTGCGACAATTACATTTACAGGCATCTTTATAAATATGACTTGAGACATCAACTTGAAAGGTTGAGAAACGGAATATCTAGGTGCTGATTTGTTGGCAGTTACAATTCCAATAATATTTGTGCTAAGTAATTAAGCAAACAAATATGGTTATGATGCCCTATATATCAATAAGCTGTGTAATTAGCTTTGGCTTCTGCTATGATAACAGAGCATTTCTTTCTGATCTAGTATTCTCTGCTACAGAAATTTGTAAAGTTTGGAGCCACTTTTTGTTATCTGCTCACTCTATGCTTTATCATGATATAATAGAGTATCTGGAACTTTATGCATTTTGGACAGAAACTGTTACAAAGGGTAAGCGCTATTAGACCATTTCCTTTTCAAAAAGTCCTTTTTTCAATTATTATGGACTGTGGAAGCTTCAAATCTTTAATTGTACATTTTCTTCAGCCTTTGACCTATAATTAGAACACATACACTTTTGCCACAGCAAAGAATATGGCAAACATATAATTTTTCTAAGATTTAGCAAAAATTCACCATAAATAAAGAAGTGAAAAGGAAATGATAAAATCGCCATAAAATTTACAGCTGCAATAAAACAACTATTTTCCCAATCGAGAACATTTTCCTTGATAAAACTACGGATCCAACAAAAACTAATTACTATAGTCAACTGATTTTGCAGAAAAGATGCACAAAAGCAATCATAATATACTACAATAGTACAAAACCACTTGTAATGGCCAACACTTATCACATAAGATATGCATAAATGCTAAGAATTATGGAATGCAAGCCCCAGTTTATCACACTAATGATTGTTACCTGCAAATCCTGATATGCAAAAGTAACTTGAAATTCCATATTGATCTTTGAATTCCCCAAAATGTGCCAAATTGGTTGTGCAGACTTGTCTCCAGTGTTCTGAAATAAAAACATTACAAGCTTTGATTTCTAAGATACCAAAAAACTCTAACACAAATACCATCTCTTCTCTGTCACATACCATTTAAAAACACAAGATGGGAATACAAATGAGTTCCTTGGTATGCAGTTTGTGCATGTAATGAAAAAAAACTTGGGCACACATATACAAGAGAATTATTTCCACTTATCTCATACTATTTGTTTGAAAAAGGTTAAATATTCTATATTGAAAAAAGAAATGATTACAATCAAAGGATGCCTTGAGAAGAAAATAGGCAATCCCAATAACAACCCATGAATAAGATGAAAGACAAGATGTCTAGAGGATTTGAAACTCCCACTTTATGCCTTTCTCTGGGCACTTTTACATGACCATTATCATCACTATCATCCATATACCTATTAGCTAGACTAACAATACGAAAAATCATAGAAATAGGCTAAGACACAATATACCCCAAAGGGCCAACAATATCACATCTATCGTGGCCACCATGCATGTTCCAATTTGTGTTTCATTTCCAAAGTTTATATGCCAAAATCAATTAATATACCTCTTTAAAACTAATTATTTATGATGGGTTCCATATGTAGGAAGGAAAATATCACTTTCCCCATTGATGTTGTTGGGAATTGTAATGTCTCCTTCTCAATCCTAAGCTTTTCAATGACCGTTAGCCTATTTCCGGAGTCCCGTAGGCTATTCGGAGGCATTTCAGGGGATTCCAAGATTCTTGGAGGATTCTTGTTGGCACTTTCAAGGGGTATTTATAGAGATTTGTCAGAGTGTTTTCTAGGATTTTTGAGATCCTTGGTGGGTAGTATTGTTATTTTTAGCAATGTCTATTTTTAGCACTTACAATTTTTAGTAATTAATAGTTGCATCTCAATTTGGACTAATTTTGAATTTGGACACACTATTTTTAGCAATTTGTTATTTTTAGTAAGTGTTATTTTTAGCAGTGGTCCTAGCAGCAATTCAATGTAGGGTTTCCAATTCTGGCAGTGGTGGTAGTTTCAATTGTTGAGTTCTATCATTTTTGGCAGTTCAATGCATCCACCATCATTGGAGTTCAAAAAAGGAAAACATTGCAACTTAAGTTATAAAGTTACTGTTGTACCCAAAATTAAAAATTTTGCTTCATTAAGGCATTTTGAAAAAGTGGTAAAAGTCTTGTAAAAATTGTCAAAAAGGTCAAAAAATGGAAATTTGCATGTCACACATGTAGGTCAAAAACTCAAAATTTTCAAAATCTGACGATCTGGGTTGGCTCAGAGTGACCTTATCTACAAAATCCAGTTCTCAATTTTTCGGCCCTAAATTTTTTAAAAAATTCTAAAAATAGACTTTTTCTAGATTTTTTTGGGTTTCTTCTCAAATGAATACTAGAAAAAATTTCTAAAAATAGAATTTTTGCTTTTAGGGCTCAAATTGATTTTGATTGGTTGAAAATACTTCCTCATCAGGCGGGTCCAATCAAAATCATCAAAAGATCAGTTTTGCTCTGGTGGGTCTATTCTGCTTTTTTAGAAGCTAAAATAGGAGCTCCAAGGTCATCAATGGAGGATTGATCCGGTGGATATTTTCAGTGAAAATTGAAGTGTCTCATTTCTCTCCAGAATATGCACCATCAGAAAGATCTCGGTGTCCTGATTTCAACGCAACTCAAACGGAGCGAAAAGGAGTCCGTTTGTGCAAGTTATGGCCAGTCAAACCTTGGGTCAAACTGGATCAGGAGCGTCCGGGAAGCGAAAAAAATGGCGTCGTCAAAAGTTGTCGAAGTTGGCGTCATCGCGAAGAGCTCGTCGCAAGCTTTCCAATGCAACTCGTTTCGTCGAAATCCGACATCGTACGCGAGAGTTAACAGCAGTCAAAGCTTTCAGTTGACTTTGAGGTGGACTGTACGGATGCTGACGTCAGCATTCCGTACTGTACAGATGGTGAAGTGGAAGAATTAAAATTCAACATGTGTCATCCTCGTCAGCACTGTACGGACGAATCAGAAGCTGCCACGTCATCTCTCCGTACGCCACGTCATCATCCGAGTTGGTAGACACGTCATCAGTTTGCACAGTCAGCGTACACGTGGCAGTACAGTCATCATCCACATCAGCATTTTCAGCAAATTGTATTCCGCCACGTGGCACCTCCTCGGCATGCCACGTGGCCCAGGTCTGCTGCATCGACGGTTTCATAGTATGTTTGTTTGTTACGAAATTTGTTAGAATTGTTCAACAAAAAGGCTTTCCACGGGTTTGAACCCGTTACCTGTGCGCGGAGAGCGAACTGTCTTCACCGTTTGAGCCCGAGAATTGCGCTTTACTATTTCTAGCCGTCGGTTGGTTTTGGCAAATTAAATGCGTCGGCGAGTTTGTTTCAACAAAAGTTTGTTGGGCGATGGGCTCGAACTGTGGTCAGTTGTTTGTTAGCCGAAACCGTCCACCATTGCACGCAGTGCCGAGTGTTTAACAAATATAGAACCCGTGTTTGTTTTGTTAAATGGCCGGTGCGGAATTATTGGAAAATGGTGGTCGGCGGGGTTGGAACCCCCGACCACGTGGATATTAAAAACCATACCCGCCGATACGCCACGGAATATTGTTTAATTTAATATGGTGTTAGTTTGTTTTGTTGTATGCATTGACCCGAAGCCATAACAAATGGCTATTTAATTGTAAAACTCCCTAACCACTAAAACAAAAGTGGTTCTAAATGGCAAAAAGAGTTGCATACGAGTTGATTAAGGGGGTTAGGAAGTTAATGTTCTTGTTAAGCCTAATTAGGCTAATTTCATGTATAAAAAGGGGTGTGAAGTGAGAGTGGGTTAAGTTTTTTTTCAGGTGATGAAGTATTGAAGCTGAGGTGACAAGTGAATAGAGGTCTTGTGGAGATTCTTTGAGTCATTCTTGCACGTCAGAGCGTTGTTATGCTGCCGAAGTACTTGAAGAATGGTTGTGGTGCACTTGTAATTGATTGTTGGAGTTAATCGGATCGGTCTCTCTATTGGAGCAGACCCGGAGACGTAGTCACGTTTGTGATGAACTCCGTAATCAAACGCTGTTTGCACTTCTTTTCTTCTCTCTCACCTTCTCTCAGTTTGTTAATTCCTTCATTTTGTTATTTCCTTAAGTTAATTTTGATTTAATTAACTTGGAATAATCATTGTAAAAATTAAGCATTCAATTCTGCAATCTAGTCTAGATCCTATACAGATCAAGTTGGTATCAGAGCTCAGTTGACTATTATTGCAGTTATTTGTTTTTGAATGCTAACGAGATTCAGGATTCAGAAGGGTGAAGGCAAGCTCGAAGACTTTGATCCTAAGATCGAGAAGCGAAGAACATTTCCAAAGATGTCTGTTTCTGGAATGGAGGTTCCTGAAGAAATCAGTGAGCAGGAGTTTCGAAGAGCATTCCTCGAGATGAAGGCTAAGGTGGACATTCTTTTTCAGGAGAGACAAGAGCGGAAGGAACGTGAAGAAGGTTCGTCGAAGCAAGATGCTCGTGAAGACAAGAAAGGGAAACATCATGGAGATGGTGACAAGCAACCAGATCCACCCTCTTCTTCTTCTCCTCCCTCTTCTCCTTCTTCTCCATCTTCTCCTTATTCTACTTCTTTTAATCCTTTCAAGAAGTGGGTATAAGCCTAAAATTAAGTTGGATGTAAAATTTGATTTACCAAAGTATTGTGGTGAACTTAATGCTGAAAAATTGGATGATTGGATTCAACAAGTAGAAGTTACTGTAGAGTCCAGAACCTATTAGATGATGTTGATAGGATCCAATTAGCTACTCTTCAGTTAGGAGGTACAGCTTTAACCTGGTGGGAGAGTAAGACTAAGGCAGAAGTTTCACAACATGGTAGAGTCAGTTTAACTTGGGCAGAGTTTGTTAATGCTCTTAAGAAGCAGTTTTATCCCCTAGGACATATGCAACAGTTAATGATGGACTAGCAAATGTTTAGGCAAGGGAAAGGTCGAACTGTCCAAGAGTACACCCATGAATTCAGGAAGAGGGCTATTGCTTTGAATGTTCCTTTGTACACCCAAGACACTTTGTTGAAGTACATAGGAGGTCTTCATTCCTACCTAAGGCATTCCATTTTGGTATTAAACCCTTGTAATTTGGATGAAGTGTCTGTTCAAGCTACACACTTAGAGTCAAGGGGTAAAGGATCTTTTATTGATAAGTTTGATAATGATGTAAAGAAATCTTCTAAGAATGCAGAGACAGGGAAAGGAAAGAAGACAGCTACGGTCAAGAAGGATGATAAGCTTTCTTGCTCTCATTGTGACAAGAAGGGTCATGATGAAGAACATTGTTGGAAGTTGCATCCCGAATTGAAGCCTAAGTGGGCTCAGAGACAGAATCAGAAACATAAGGGTAAGGAGAAAGCCACAAATGTTGTTATGGATCTTGGTTCAGATTCAGATGATGAAACTAAGATAACAACTATGGGTCTAAAAGGTAAAGCTCCTATTTCTGGTGTTTCTGTTGCTAGTTGTGCTTCTTCTTCTACAGTTAATGAATTCTCTGAAGATGTAAAGAGGAATGAGCTGTTTCATTTAAGGGTTGTTGCTAAGAACAGTAAAATTGATGCACTCATAGATAGCGGTTCTCAAGTGAATTTAATTTCTGAAAGTGTTGTAAAGAACTTGGGATTGAAAACTACACAACATAAGAAACCTTATCCACTAGGTTGGATTTGTGAAAATGATAAGTTGCAAGTAACAAAACAATGCACCTTAAGATTCGCAATCACTAAAATTTGTGGATAAAGTACAGTTTGATGTGGTTCCACTGGATATCTGTGGGATAGTGCTTGGTAGCCCTTATCTTTATGACAGAAAAGCAATTTTCTACAGGGAAAAGAATCATTATCACTTGTTTAAAGATGGCATTCAATATATTGTACATTCTCACAGGATTAAGACTGATCGTTCTTTTGCAAACACAGGGCAGTTAAAGAGGGTAATTAATGCAAGTAAAGAATTAACTCTTATGTCTGTCAGTACAGGTGGTTCTAACTTGAACTTGGAGTAGCTAACCAGGGTCAGATGTTGCAGGATGCACCAGCAGTCTGACATGAGAAAAAGATGATTGAAAGCATTGATGGATCCTTGGGTAAAAATGTTTATGTTGTGAAGGATCGATGTGTTGTTGACTTATTCTCTTTCATTTTTGCATTATTGTTCAGCTTGATGCTAGTCAATTTTTGTTGGTTAGTGGCTACGACATTTGATGTAGATGCTTATGGAAGTGATAAAGTTATGTTTATGTTCAACAATATTTCTGCAGTCTTCGTTGTGCTTGTGAGTCAGGTATTCAGACGTACAGAGGATACAGGACAAGTGGGGAGGCCAAGTCCTCACTTAATGTCAGAGTAAATGCCACTTTTGGAGGTCCAAAAGGTCTTCAGTGGGGAGGCCTGATCCGGTGGATATTTTCAGTGAAAATTGAAGTGTCTCATTTCTCTCCAAAATCTGCACCATCAGAAAGATCTCGGTGTCCTGATTCCAATGCAACTCAAACGGAGCGAAAAGGAGTCCGTTTGTGCAAGTTATGGCCAGTCAAACCTTGGGTCAAACTGGATCAGGAGTGTCCGAAAAGCGAAAAAAATGGCGTCGTCAAAAGTTGTCGAAGTTGGCGTCATCGCGAAGAGCTCGTCGCAAGCTTTCCAATGCAACTCGTTTCGTCGAAATCCGACATCGTACGCGAGAGTTAACAGCAGTCAAAGCTTTCAGTTGACTTTGAGGTGGACCGTACGGATGCTGACGTCAGCATTCCGTACTGTACAGATGGTGAAGTGGAAGAATTAAAATTCAACACGTGTCATCCTCGTCAGCACTGTATGCACGAATCAGAAGCTGCCACGTCATCTCTCCGTACGCCACGTCATCATCCGAGTTGGTAGACACGTCATCAGTTTGCACAATCAGCGTACACGTGGCAGTACAGTCATCATCCACATCAGCATTTTCAGCAAATTGTATTCCGCCACGTGGCACCTCCTCGGCATGCCACGTGGCCCAAGTCTGCTGCATCGACGGTTTCATAGTATGTTTGTTTGTTACAAAATTTGTTAGAATTGTTCAACAAAAAGGCTTTCCACGGGTTTGAACCCGTTACCTGTGCGCGGAGAGCGAACTGTCTTCACCGTTTGAGCCCGAGAATTGCGCTTTACTATTTCTAGCCGTCGGTTGGTTTTGGCAAATTAAATGCGTCGGCGAGTTTGTTTCAACAAAAGTTTGTTGGGCGATGGGCTCGAACCGTGGTCAGTTGTTTGTTAGCCGAAACCGTCCACCATTGCACGCAGCGCCGAGTGTTTAACAAATATAGAACCCGTGTTTGTTTTGTTAAATGGCCGGTGCGGAATTATTGGAAAATGGTGGTCGGCGGGGTTGGAACCCCCGACCACGTGGATATTAAAAACCATACCCGCCGATACGCCACGGAATATTGTTTAATTTAATATGGTGTTAGTTTGTTTTGTTGTATGCATTGACCCGAAGCCATAACAAATGGCTATTTTATTGTAAAACTCCCTAACCACTAAAACAAAAGTGGTTCTAAATGGCAAAAAGAGTTGCATACGAGTTGATTAAGGGGGTTAGGAAGTTAATGTTCTTGTTAAGCCTAATTAGGCTAATTTCATGTATAAAAAGGGGTGTGAAGTGAGAGTGGGTTAAGTTTTTTTTCAGGTGATGAAGTATTGAAGCTGAGGTGACAAGTGAATAGAGGTCTTGTGGAGATTCTTTGAGTCATTCTTGCACGTCAGAGCGTTGTTATGCTGCCGAAGTGCTTGAAGAATGGTTGTGGTGCACTTGTAATTGATTGTTGGAGTTAATCGGATCGGTCTCTCTATTGGAGCAGACCCGGAGACGTAGTCACGTTTGTGATGAACTCCGTAATCAAACGCTGTTTGCACTTCTTTTCTTCTCTCTCACCTTCTCTCAGTTTGTTAATTCCTTCATTTTGTTATTTCCTTAAGTTAATTTTGATTTAATTAACTTGGAATAATCATTGTAAAAATTAAGCATTCGATTCTGCAATCTAGTCTAGATCCTATACAGATCAAGGATGTTCAACTGGTAGATGTCAAATTCAAGGTCCCAAGCACTGCATACAAAAGATGCTTCGCGAAACGAAGAACGAAGGAGGAAAGATGGAAAATCTTGAAAATTGAGGAAAAATGGTTAAGTATGGAAATGCTAGGCGCCCATGTCCAATCAAGGCACCTAGCCATCCATGCCTTAGCATATTTTTTCAACCCCGGCAATCAAAAACATGGAACGGAGAGTGAAGACAAAGGAAAAGCTATAAAATGTTAAAAAATGACTAAACACTAGATAGTAAAGGCGCCCTTGCTAGCTAGGGGCGCCCATCATTTCAAGCTATCAGATGTTGTTGTTAGGGTTTGTGCTTCTAAGGTGTCTTGCTCAAAATTCCTCTGGCTTCGCAATGAATCTAGCAGTAGGTCCATCAGATCAATCAATCAGCCAAGATTGTGGATTGAACAAAGAAGCTTCATCAAAGAGCAAAATGCAATAATGAAAATCATCAAAAATTCTATCTCTAGAATCTTGGGCACCCCAGCTAGCCAAGGGTACCTAGATTTTTGGAGGGTCAGATTCAGATATTAGGGTTTGCAAATATGCCCATCTTCTTTAGAATTCCTCAAGCTATTCAGCGGATGTCTTAGCCAGATTATTGGATTCATCAGGCACCCGCAAATTCAGATCAAATGGAAGACAGAGCATGGAGGATAAAGTTGAGAAATTGAAGATAGCCTGAAAATGGTTAAGTCTAGTAATCATGGGCACCCCAAGTAGCCAGGGGCGCCCAGGCTTTTGAGCAACTAAAAGTGGAAATTAAGGTTTGTCACCTCCAGCAAGTTTTCTTCAAATTTGAACCGGCTCTTCAACGAAATCATTAGATTTGTTGAGCACCAGATATTGCAGATTGAACGGAGGGGTAAACTTGTGCAAAATGAAAAGTCAAAAGAAAGATTGAAAAAAACACAAAAAATCTAACTCTAGAGGAGTTGAGCGCCCCAGCTAGCCAGGGGTGCCCACGCTTTTGACCCCCTAAATTAATTTTTTGGATTTATAGCATTCAGAAGATCTTCCTCGGAATTCTCTAAGCTATCCAACAAATCCAGCTGTCAATTCATCGGGCCAATCAAGCATCCGAAAATGAGAATTCATCTGAAGAACAAAAAGCAATGAAAAATTGAAGAACATGAGAAAAATGGCTCTCTGCTGAGTAAAGGCACCACAGGTAGCCAGGGGCACCCACGATTTTGAGGGTCTAGAATCAGTTTCTAGAAGATGCAGCCTCTAGAACTTTGTTTCCAGATTCAATCAGGCTCTGCAACGAGATCATTAGTCAATTCACGAGATTCATCTGGTGTCCGAAATAGAAGATCAAAAGGATGCATTTTATCAAGCAAAATTTGAGAATTTCAAGAAAAATGGCTAAGTCTGCTAGGTAAAGGCGCCATAGTTTCAATGCCTTAGTAAATTTTCCAGTTTTCATAATGCATCATGGCGTCTACATTCAACGTACCTACTTCCAGATAGGCTTCAAAGATTTAAAGATGGAGAATAAAGCGTTTTTCATCCTCAACATCTATTTAAGAAGACTTTTGCATTCATTTTACATCTTTTGCAGGGTGGCATCCAAAGGAGGAGACATATTTTTCTTCATATCAAGATTTGGAGGCCAAAACGTGGTGCTTTTTCGAAGTTCTTCATATTTTTGAAATCAAGTTGCTCAGAGGCTCACTTTTTCATGCTTCAAATTTCCAAGGCATCACTTTTCAGAAAAAGGGGATCATCTTTTTCAATTTTCAACAATCTGGGTGAGCTTGGTTTTTGATTCTCTACAACTTTGGAAAATTTCATATTTTTGAAGAACCTGCTTTTTCCGTGCTTTTTCAGGAAACCCTCAGTATTTTCAAAATCTAATCAACTGGGTCTCTTTGAAACATGATTCTACACAATACCCAATTCTCAGCTTTTTTTAGGAAAATCCTAAAATTTTAGGGTTTCTACTTTTCAATCAGCCATCAACATTTTCCAAAATCAGACGATCTGGGTCTCTTCACAACAAGATTGTTCAGAAAACCCATATCTCAAATTTTTTTGGGAAAAAATTGCCTTTTAAAGAAGAAAAATCAGCAAGCTATTTTTAACTTTTATGCAAAACTTGTCTGAGCATAGTCGAGTTTACAGTCAAAATTCGAGTTTTTCAACATGCAGTATTCTCCCATGGAATTCAGAACCAAGCCAATGTTGTATCATGATTTCATAAAAACTTTTGAAACTAATTTGCATCATATAAATTTAGTGTTCGATTCGCGTGCTTTGGAAGATGCAAGAAATGTTGCAGTCAAACATCTTGGTCATTCTGGGTTGTTTGCAACCTCAGGTCGAACAATGTTGAGAAGTGCTTTTCAACACCACCATGGACAGAAAACATCATCATCTCAGTCGAAGAACGTGAAAAGGTGTGGTATGAGCAAAAGGGCAAGTATTGGAAAAGAGTTGTACAATACTCTTCCATTGAAAAATCAAGAGAAGTGTCAGAAGCACAAAAAGTTGCGAAAGAAGCAAAGGAATATCAGAAAATGGTCACACACAAGGTAAAAAGATATGCTGAAGCGAGAGGATATATTTATAAAAGGTCATCACTCCAATTGCAAAGCCGCCGAAATTAGCAAGATTTGATAAAGCAACTGAAGATGTCAAAGATTTTCTAAGTTCAATTGCAGAAGGCGAGGAAATCCCAAAAAAGCGGAATATTGCCTTATATAGTATCAATGCTCCTAACAATGAAGTAGATATCAGTTTTTTTGGCGGATATACTTTCCCAAAATACCAATGGATGAGTTATCTTATCAGGACAACAAAAATCTCCAAAGATAGATTTAAAGCAGCAGTTAACTTGATGCCTTTTCCTAGTTTTCTTGCTATTCTTGTCTCATGCTTATCTATTCTTTGTGAGAGAGAAAAGAATCAAGATGTAATAGTTGGCACTTCCCTTGTTTTTTGCTTTCACTAGGTTGTTAGTTAGTTGTCTTGTTTAAGTTTTAGAAATAAAGCTTGCATGTTGGCAAGTCTTGTTGTAAAAGCAAGGAGATTTTAGGGTTCCCTACTCCTTCGCCTATGTATAAATAAGGGCAGCCTTGCCCATTTTTCTGGAACCATTATTGTGATAGCAAGTCGCTGAGCCTACTTTTTCTGCAAGTTGTTATTCAATGTCTGTTCACTTAGTGTAAGAGCAAGCTTGCATGCCTGCCTTTTGCTGCAAGATATTGTTCAGTTTATGTGTAATTTGTGTGAAGTGTATTCTGGTTGATCGCTAAACTGTAAGCCAATTATTGCTACAATCCTACTGTCCCAAAAGTGTAATCGTTTTAGAATTTTGAGAAAGGAAATCTCATGCCTCATTTTCTTTGATCTACTCTCTCGGGTTCTATTTTATGTGTTTCACTTATATAATCTTTATTTTAGCTTGCATCTAAAAGTACAATGAGCCTTAAGGTGTACGTTGGAAGTGAGTTTATGTAAGTTTTGCATTAAAGAATCATTCCTCGTTTACTTATAACTCTCATGCTCTAAGTTTACTTGAGTTGTTAAAAGCGTCATTAAAGTAGGCCTAGTTGTAGTTGAAATTCTAAAAGCGAAAATCTTAGCTACAACGCTAGAGTTTTATAACCTTGTGCTCTTAGCTAAGAACCAAAAAGATTGTCAAATAGTTTAGTTTACTTTCTTTAAGCATCATCAGCAAAGAGGGAGCTTCCCCTCCTAATTTGAAGAGCAATTTATGAGTGCATAGCTGTTCGTTTCTAATCCGCATTCCAGAGGTGCGAATTGAAATGTCAATAGTTACAAAGTTTGAAAAGGCCCCTTGGACAAGTTGATTTTAAAGGGTGTTTTTGCTTATTCTAAGGTGGACACCTAAGTGGAGGTTTTTAAGTGAAATTAAAATAAAATATTATTTCCCAAGAATGGGCATCCCATTTGGAGGGAAAAGAAGTTTGAATTTCTGGAGCCCTAATTCCTATTTATACCCCCCTCTTGCTCGCATTTGGTTATGCAATTTTATGATAACGAAACATTGTCGAATTGGTGTGAAAATTCTTGGGCTTTGAGAACAAAACCCTCAAGGTTGACTCGAGTTTCGAAGTTGCAAGACACTCCCTAGCTTGACGTTGGTATGGCTCCACTGCATGGGTCGCCATTGGGCTCATTTGGTGATGGTGTTCATTTCATTTTCAGTTTGGATTGCTATGATGTTTTTCTAGATATGCTTTTGGTGTGAGCGTTGATTTGCAACATTTTGGGGTCCATTTTAGAGTGATTTATTAAAGTTTCAGTTTGCTGGTTGAAGCTTTCTACCCTAGGCCATACCATATATCTTGCATACGCTGATTGGAGGTTTGGAGATCTTTTATGGGTATTGTTGATTCTTGATTGGCAAGTTGTAATGTCCCCTCCTTGCCTCTGAGCAATGGAGTTGTCCATTAGCCTATTCCAAAGTTCTCGTAGGCTAAGTGGAGTTTGGTAAGGGAACTCAAAGCCAATATCCTTCTGTGGTGGTTTTCAATGTTTTGGGCAAGACTTTCTATTTCTAGCAAGGGGACAATGTTCGAAGACTGAAATCACTAAGAGGGGGGGGTGAATCAATGATTTATAAGAGCCACAATATTTTTTTTAGTTCAGTGCTCACTTTTAAACAAAGAAAATAAATGACAATTTGAGAAGCATACTTGACTTGGGCATCAATTAAGTATATGAATAAGACATTGAAATAGTTTTCACTTGGACAGAAATTCATAACATTAACAGGACAGCTTCAGTATAAACATTTGCAGAAATGTAAAGACAACCATTCAACATTGAACTGATAAGGACAAACATCACAATCTTGCGATACTATCATAACAAAGCAATGACACTATGAGACCATAAATTTGACGAGTGGAAAACCCTCTTGGGGTAGAAAAACCACTCCAAAATGATGCCTTACTGGCTTAAATAAAACCATTGTTTACAATGCCTTACAAGCAGAATTTAGAGCACCAACCCCTTACAGATTTAGGAACACCCATTCCAAGGAGAACCAACCTCTTCTAACACATAATAATTATAGCATCCTATCAAAACCCTAGAAGTGCAGATTTTGCAACTCTAGAATTTCAATAGAAAACTATGCATAAATATCTCAATCAGCACACTAAAGAATATTGTGCATCAACATCTTCCTTTAATACAATAATATGAGAATCATATTAAAAGAATTTCAATGCAGTACAATTTTTGCACAATATGACTGAAGCTTCATATTCCTTTCTCTGATCACAAGAAAATGTCTGAGAACCATTTTTTTAAAGATACTGCGAATGATAACTTTTGTATGACGTTTGAATAACTGAAAATCAATTCACGTTAGAGTTTAGAACCCCTAAACAGAAAAACAGTTACCCGAGAGACGTGAGAAGCCCTAACCAAATTTCATTTTTGCCAATAAATGGTAAACATTTTCTCAAATAAAAAAAAACTGATTCAAATAATTTTATCCTTCGAAATCTTCTATAGCTTGCTTCTTCAAAGAAATGTTACAACCCAGAACAACAAAAATTCCTCACCTTGTTGTCTAAGGCAAAGTCAACTGTAAGAATACCTGAAGCTGAGCTGAGAATCCACTGTCTAGCCAACAAATCAACACTTCTACAGTTGGAGCTCAACATTTCAACCATGTATTGCTAACCGAGCTCATACATTGAGCTGAGTCTATAAAACCACTGCATACTATCAAGAAATCCAACTGTCATTGCAAAGACAAGCAACTCCATGGCGGCTAGGGTTTCAAAACCTTCAACAATAAAACTGCCCTAAAAATTCTTTCTTTCAAGTCTGTCGAGGACTTTATCAAATTCAATGATGATTTGAGGTCCGAGCAAATCAAACACAATGATTAATAAACCACCCAAATGTCTTAGAGTCCGATGACAAAAGAATAATAATGCCCAACATTATAATGAGCTGTCACAGCCACACGTATGCTTTGCCAATTATGGTTGTCGGCCTTCTCAAAAATAGTTTGTAATAATAAAAACTTTTGGAGCCTGATACCATATAATATTGATGTCACTACCATGTGACTTTAACAAAGATAACTCCAAAATGAACTGAAATAACCACCTGATATGCCAAGGTAATCAACAATACAATGTGCCAAAAGAAACCAATTAAGGTTTATATTGTATGCATATTGTATGCCACATTAAATCAATCAAGATGCTTATGAACACTTCAACGTTGATTATCATAGCAAGGCCCGTATAGAGAAGTCACCTTATAATGCCCATGTAGAAAAATCAAAGAACCATTGACATAATGATATTGTCAAGTCAAAAATGCCATGAGATATGCAATAGAAATGTGCATAATTAAAATGTAACAAGAAAGACCAAATGACCTTAGTCACCTGAGAAATGATTGTTTTGTCAAACTAATCCTGCAAATGATCAATTGGAATATGATCAAATAACCTGTGACATGCAACCTCAAATGAAGCCTTCAAATGATCCTGAAAATGATCAATCCTGAATAACCTGTACAATGCCTTATCAACACTGTCAATCCAATCATATCATCAAAGCAATGAAAGAATGTAGAGTAGATCCAAAACTGAGCATCATGGATATCCTAAAAGCGAAGTAGCATCAATCTGAATAGTCATGAATATCCTGAAACTCATGTCCATAAAAAAATTCCACAAAGTGTCATTGATACATATCATTCAAAGACATACTGAGCATGGGCAACTGAATACACCATTTGCATATCATAGGAACCAATCAACCTAACAATCAATGAGATAATGCATCTTGCATCTTGCATCTTGTCAATATCCACCAAGCATATCATCACATTCATATCAGCAAACCACTTTTGACATCAAGGACAAACCAAAAACAACTAAGAGTGAGAGCCAACAGCCAATTCCATCACTTACTATTTATTGTAAGTCACAGTGTTTATTAGTTTTTATGCTAGTTTGGTGATTTGGAGTATTTACTATTTTTAGCAATGCTATAAATAGTAAGTCTATTTTCGGTAGCTGGTCTTGGCCAAGGCTACTTCAACAGTGCTTATTTCCAGTTTGGGCATTAGCATGGCTAAGGTTCAAATTATTTATTATTTGTATTTCTCACTTAAGTCATTTTAATATAATTTCTACAACTTAAGTGAAGAGATCAAGGGGTCATGTAAAAAGCACCTTGGAGCCTAATGTAATGACTTAACGTTATTTTAGAAGGCAACAAAAGCGAAATAGTTTCCTTTTGAGCAAGGACACCCAAGGGAGGTTTTTTTAATTATTTTAATTAAAAAGCTCATGTAAGGGGGGCATTGGCTTTGGAGGGAAAGCAAATTTGAAATTATGTTGCCCTATTTCCTTCTTGGCTCTATAAAGTTTCATTTTGGGATCTCTCAATTGGCTACATAACAGGATGTTGTTGGATTTTCTCCAGAGGTCTACTGCTGCATGTTGAGGACGAAATCCCTTATCATTGGGAACTAGTTTCGGTGGTGGAAAATCCACCCTAGCCGGGTTTTGAGTGATTCCATCTCAAGGATCACCTAAGGCTTCACAGTTTGATGATTTATGACATTTTTTAGAGTGAAAGATGAAGATTTTTGAGCATTTCTGAAGTGGGTTTTTTGGCTTTGGTGTGTTGAACTATTGGAGGCTTTTTGGTATGGGTTTGGTGATGATTCAGGACTGATTTCAGAGGTCTGGAGCCTTTTCTTGAGATTCTGGAAATTACTTTTTCCAAGAACTGAAAATGAATAAGGGTTCATAACTCCTTATTGGCTCGAGTTCTCTTTTTGGGTGCTGCTCCATTGGAACCCTCATATCTAGCTGTCCCTTCTCAAACATTGGGCCGTATTTTTTGGCAAAGACCTGATTTTCTAAAGCAGATAGCCCTATTCAAGGGGTCACCCCTATTTGGTGATTTCTGGGTTATTTTGGCCTGCTGATGTATAGGCCTTCTTCTGCATTTAACCTAGGGTTGGAAAGCTGGTTATTGGCATTGAAACTCAAGGGGTTCACTGGCATTTTAATTGGTGTTGAATGGTGCAATTTTCTGAAGTGATTAAGCTGCTGTTAGAAGTCTTACTCAGGTCAGAACTGTTAAAAACCAGGTCTGATATATTTGTACTCAGTCTGATTTTGATCTACTATTTATGTACTATTCATGAGATGTTTAGAAAATATGAACAGCAATGTTTCTTTCAATATTTTCCTTCTTATTGTCATCTTATTCATGCACGTAATGAAACTATGTTAAAACACTTGGAAACAATCAAAACAAACCATCAGCAAACTTTATATCAGCAAACAGGATAATATTTTCAAAAAATATCAGGGGTAGACATTACACAAGTTGAGGCATCCACTTGTGCAAGAATTCAGAATTTTTGATAGAGATATGAATTTCTAGGAGCAAATCACCCCCCTTGCTGGCCATAACTCTATGAGGGCTTGGTACTTTGGTTGTGATGACTGAAAATTTCCCTTTGGCCTTGTTGTTTTGTTTGTCGGGAGGCGCCTGGACTAAACCTTCACCTTGCAAGCACTTTGGGAGAGTTTCTATGGCGATTTGGTGAAGTTGTGATCATTGGGTAGTTGCTGGTTGGTGTTTCCAGTCTGCTGTTCATTCCATATCAGACCTGAAACTTTTTATCAGACCTTGTAGCAGCAACATTTCAGACCTTCTTAAGTCACTTGGGGGTCTTCCTATTGAGGTATGATTGTTATATTTTTTTTGGGGAGTACTTAAATTCATGTTGGGGTATCATTTTGGGGAGTTGTGCTACAAGTTTTCATCATTTTCATAGTGTAACAGCAGCTTATGATATTTTGGAACATTTTGTAACACCGTTTGGTAGTACCATTGGTGAATTAGGTTTTTTTATTATTGTTACTTACCCCACTAAATAAATGGCGCTCTCATTGAATAAGCGGTCAAGCTTTCTTTTCTTTCAAGTAATTCCCGCTGAATAAGTGGATAACTTGACTTTATTTTCATGTTATACCCGCTGAATAAGCGGATGACTTGACTTTATTTTCATGTTATACCCGCTGAATAAGCAAAGGATCTTTCTTTTGCTTGGTTGGCTTGCCGCCAAGGGCTTTCTTGCTAGTTGTACTTTCCTGTTGGACAAGCGGAAGATTTTATTTCATGCTCTTGGGTTTACATACTTACCCCACTAAAGAAGTGGTTTTATTTTATGTAATGTCCCCTTTTTCATGAGCAATGGAGTTTAGAGGAATTAGCCTATTCCTGATCCTCGTAGGCTAATGGGACTTGATAAGAGGGTCATTTGGCAGATACCCAATTGTGGTTGGCTCATTTCGTGACTTCATGAAGGTTTTCCTGGTATCATCATGGATATTTCTATTTATGGAAACTTTTATTTTATATTATAATGTTATAATGCACTTTAGGAGTTGGGTTATATTTTATATTATTATAAAGTGCAATATTAAAATATTAAAATAATATTCCTTCTAGAAGTTGACTTGGAAAAGTTCTAGAAAGAGGCCGACCTATTGAGGGAAAAGAATAAATAGACATGAGGAGCTCATTGTTGATCATCCAGATTTGATGTTGATGTTGATGTTTGTCATTTCATCTTGTGGAGCCTAGGGTTTCTGCAGATTGTTCTTTATCATAGGAAACAAAAACTTCCTATTGATAGCAATTTTGAGGGTGTGAAATATCATCTGAATTATTGCAGGTAGGAGGAAGATACTTCAGTCTTCCATTTGTGCTCCCATTGGAGAAAGTATTGAAGATTTTTCAGTTTGCAAAATTAATGGCCTTTGGCCAATTTTAATTATCAAGATTATATCAACTTATAGAAGTTTTTGAGGATTGCTGGAGATGTCTTGTGCATTGAATCTACAGCATTGAAGGAACAATTTACATCATCTTCAGATTATATTGAAGTCTGATATGTTACTTCAGATATTGTTACCAGCATATAGGAGGCTCGAGTTTGCATAAGGAAGCTACATCTTTAATCGGTTTGATATAGGCTTGGAGCGCTGCCTTGGGAGGGCCATCTCAATGTTGTTTGGCATCGAATGAAGGAGCTGGAAGCTTGGTGTGATTTTATATCAGTTGATATTAGTTCTGGAATTTAATTTACAGTCAGCTCTTGGAGCCACAATTTTGCATGTGAGGGCTTCACCTTGGTTCGATTTTGCATGGAGTTTGTTGGAAGACATATTGGAGGCATTGACTCTTGTTCAAATGGGCTTTAAGGAGGCTGATTTGCATCATACATCAAATGCCATCAGTTCTGATATCCATTTTCTGTCATTCGCACTAGTCATGGAGACCACATTTACATTCATGGAGGCCCACATACCTATCGGTTCCACTCACTAGCTGGAGCACTCACTTTGTGAGAAATTTGTGATGATTATTTATGCTAATTTGGAGACTTTGAAGCTGCGAATTATTTATTATCAGAGGTTCATCTTAGAACAGGGGCGGCTGCAACCCTGGCTCAATTTGGACTTGGCTGTGTTATATTTCAGTGGACATTGGTTGCTTCTTCACCAACACCTTTGGGCGCTTAGTCTTAGACCAGGTTCCTTGCACTTATACTTGCATTTGAATAATTATTGATGTAATTACAGTGCTGCATTGTACTCAGACTTGTCATTAAATTTTAGACTTGGCATTTGTTATTACATCTTCATTTTTGCCAAGAGTCTTGGTTTATTCATGTTACATTGTATATGGAATTGTAATTTGAATAAAGAGCTGCAAGTTAGAGTCCTATAGTTGCTCTAATGATCATTTAGAATAGTGCATAAGATTGTATGCCAAGTGTTTGATAAAAAGTCCCTTGGCTGTAGGTGGCTAGTTGCTCATAGAAAATCATTTACTGAGCATTGTATTGAGTCTTTATATTGCAAATTGGAGATACAGGTTGCTGGCTGTTAATAAGTTGTCAATGAGCATTTCCATATTATTCATACTCAAACTTTTGTATGCATACCAACTGTTTGTCAAAATACCAGTTGGCTGTAGGTGCATGTTTTTACACTTAGAAGTCATTGATATGCATTGTAGATGATTTATAGAAGTCATTCATACCTTTGGATGTTAATTTATGCATAGTAGTGCTGAATTTCAAGCATGGGAAGCATTCTATAATCAATTTCCAAAGGGCATTTCAGTCTGATCACATAAACCAGCAAGATGGGCGGTTGCAAGTGATTTGTTTGATGATATTCCTTGAGCTCTTTATCAGCATTTTGAGGACAGTTTGAGCTAGGCTCATTACATTTTAGAAGCACAATATTGTAAGCCTTACCACCGTATGCTCTCACCTTGCCCACATCGGGATCTAGGTGATCAAAAAGTGGAAGGTATTTGCTTTCAGTTGGTTTGATTATCACATACCCCACTACACAAGTGGATGATTTTCAGTTAATGCAATGTTCATCTTACCACCATATGCTCTCACCTTGCCCACCTCAGGATCTGAGTGATCAGAAAGCGGAAGGTTGCTTATTTCAATTGTTTATCATTATATTTTGGCTAACGCTAATGAGTGAAAGTTTGAAAAAATTTGCGGTGGATATTGCAATGGTATCAGAGCTAGTCATCCTGCCAGCCTATGCCTCACATTGCTTTCAATTGCCAAAAATTCTTTTGAGTTATAGAGAAATTAGATACTATAACCATGAGCAAAAGAGACAGTTGTTTCAGACTCCTCAAGTCCCAATTGAAGAAACCTTCTCAGAAGTTCTCTGAGCCTGCCAACAGCCAAAGGTTGTCAAACACTCACCTACTTACTCAGCAAATCACGATATCAAACTAATTCCCTTTATTACATTTTAACACTGAATTCTTACATACAATCCAATAGGAATCTGTTGAAGATCTCTTATTCAATAATGTATATTCTATTACTATAACTAGTAATCAAGAAGGCCAACCCGACATTCCGGATGCTAGAACAGAGAGGAAATTTAACAATATGTTGGACATGATGTCACAGTATTGGCAAAGATGAATCAAACTATGCCTCAGACAGCCCAATTTCAAAATAGGGAAGTTAATGCATCAAATGCCCACAATAGGAGCGAGAGTAGTGGAAATACCATTGGCACTCCTACGGAGTCTAAACCAAGACCACTTCAACCTATCTTCACTTGTAGAGAAGAACCTCCACCTGAGCAGGAAGCTCAAATTCCTGTGGGAGAAGTGAGGAATAGTTAAACGGAGTATGTGACTCTCCCACCTAAAATTCGGGAGATTTTGAGCTTGGAGTAGTTTAGGAACCAAAAGAAGAAAAGGGGTGGTGGAAGGATTGACAATAGAGGCCCAATGATGCAAAGAGACTATCAACAAGCATTGGGGAAAGTGGCCTTGGCTCATTTCAATGGGAGTGACAAGTGTTTACCTGGAGCTTGGGTCCAAAAATTGGACAATTATTTGTCATTGAAGCCAATGTCAGAGTTAGATGCCATCAAGTTTGCTACTTTGCACCTTCACGGAGCAGCCCACGAATGGTGGTATCATGGCCTCGTCACACTTGGCCATAACATGATTACTTCTTATGATGAGTTCACCAACAAACTCATTGAAATATTTGATCATAAGGATCCTGAGGTGAAATTCCAAGAGTTGGCCCAATTGAGACAACACAACACTCTCGATGCTTACATTTCCAAATTTTGAAGGCTTTCTATGATGGTGCCCAACATCACAGATAGAAGGGTAATAGTCCTTTTCACTGAAGGGCTGATAGAACCGTTGAAGGGATGGGTGAAGGCCTTTGATCCACCAACTCTATAGGAGGCTATTAGAAAAGAAAGGAATATGGAGTTGGTTGCCCCTAGGCCTAAATTTCAATCGAAGTCTTTTCCACATAAGAAAGATAAGAGGCTTTTTCATAAGGATGCAAATTAGACTAAGAAGTTTCCTTCTCGGATTGATGATGACCTCTGAAATGAGCTCCGAAGGAAGAAACTATGCTTCACTTGCAAAGAGTCATGGGCCCCAAGACACAAGTGCTTCGAAAGAGTCAAAGTGCACCATTTGGAGGTGGATTTTGCTGATGAATCAGCATCTGATGTATCAGAACAGCAATCAGATTTAGAGGAGAAAGATGAAGAAAAGGCCCCAAAATAGGTAGAAGAAGACCAAGAAAGTGGGGGTACATTTGCCCAACTTTCTAACTTTCAAAAGAACGAGTCTTTTCAAGTTCATGGAGTTCTTTGTGGGCAGCAAATCATTGCTCTCATTGACACGGGAACAACTCACAATTTCATTGGCGAAGGGATAGTAGCCAAGAGAGGCCTCAAAACTGAAGAGTTTGAAGGCTTCAAAATCATGGTGGTGGATGGCTTCACAATCACTTGCACTCACAAGATTTCAAACATGTCTATCCAGTTGGGCAATTATGAAGTCAAAGATGACTTCTATGTTGTGAGCATTGGTGATGCGGATGCAATTATTGGTATACAATGGCTACGATCTCTTGGAGAGATCACTCTTAACCTTCAAACCATGGAGTTGAAGTTTACATCAGAAGCGAAGTTAGTTTTGAGAGGGATGTCAAATGGAGGCTCTCCCATAGTTTCATTCAAAAGGATGGAAAGGTTGATTCGGCATGATATAGTAGAGCGGCAGTAGAGTGTGTGATTATGTGTTCCAATCCTCTAGAAGATAAGAGAAACTATCATCCTGATGCGCAAGATTTGCTCTCCAAGCGAAGCAAGGTGTTTGGCGGCATTCCACCTGGGAGACCTCCTGAAAGGGGGATTGAGCATGTGATTGAACTTGAAGAGGGAGAAAAACCAATCATCACCACTCCATATCAGCATCCAAAAAGGCACAAGGATGAGATCAAGAAGGCCATCAAAGAACTCTTGGATATGGGTCACATTCACCCAAGAAAGAGTCCTTTTGCTTCTTCAATGGTTTTGGTGAAGAAGATGGCACTATGCGCATGTGCATAGATTACCAGGCCCTCAACAAGAAAACTATCAAGAACCGATATTCTATTTCGAGGATTGATGAGCTACATGGAGCAGTTTACATCTCCACGATAGATCTCAGATCAAGCTATCATCAGATCAGAATGCGAGAGGACATTGAGAAGACTGCCTTCAGATGCTATTTTGGGCATTATGAATTCTTAATCATGCCATTTGGGTTGACTAACACACCTGCAACCTTTCAATCTTGCATGAACAGGGTGTTCAATAAGCAGTTGAGGAAGTTTGTGTTAATCTTCTTTGATGACATCCTGATTTATAGTAAATTGTGGGAAGAGCATCTTAAACATTTGGAGGAGGTTCTTAGCATTCTGGAGGTTGAATCTTCGTTTGCCAAAGAATCCAAATGTGAGTTTGGAATGACTGAGCTCCTTTATCTTGGTCATGTGATCAGCTCTACGGGAGTTAGTGTGGATCAGGAGAAGATTAAGGCCATCTTGGATTGGCCACCACCAGAAAACCTCACTCAGCTGAAGGGGTTTTTGGGCCTTTGTGGGTTCTACAAAAGGTTCATGAAAGGATATTCTCAAATGGCTGCTCCTCTCACAAATCTTACCAAAAAGGGGGCATTTAATTGGTCAAAAAAAGCACAAAAAGCCTTTGATCAATTCAAGCACCTTATGAGTTCATGTCCCGTTTTGGCTATACTAGACTTCTCCAAGCCATTCGAGTTGCAGTGTAATGTTTCGGGAGAAGGTATTGATGTTGTTCTAATGCAAGACAAGCATCCTATTGTCTTTGAGAGCCGAAAGTTGAGGGGTGCAAAGAGGACATACTCCATTTATGACAAAGAGATGCTTGCTATCATGCACGCCTTGGCCAAATTCTGGCAATATTTTGTTGGAGGCAAGTTCATTGTGAAGATTGATCATAACAGTCTTAAGCACTTCTTGCATCAAAAAGATCTCAATGACAGATAGCAAAAGTGGGTGAGTAAGCTTCAAGCTTACAATTTTGACATAGAGTATGTCAAGGGGAAGAACAACATAGTGGTTGATGCCTTGTTAAGAAGGCCACATTTGAGCTCATTGATGGAGATCATAGCTGATTGGAAGGAGCAAATCATTGCAGAGTATGCTAAGAACCCCTTTGCCACCAGCATAGTTGATGGTACCTTGCATGATGAAAGGTACAAATTGGTGAATGATTTGATATTGTACAAATAAAGAATCTTCTTTGTGCCAGAATCGATGCCATGCCCCTGAAATGGTAACACCAAAAATAAAGTATTGAAATACAAATGAATAACAAAATAAATATTAAAAATAGAATATAAATATTAACAATTTAATATTACTATAATTATAATTATTATAATATAATAATAATTATATATACAAAACTCATAAAAATAAATGTATACTATATTAAAATAAAACATGTAAATATAATACATATAAATTAATAAGCATATGTAATTAGAGCAATAAACTGCAGTGATTCATTAAGGGATGTGTTATTACCCAAAGACAGCGATTGGTTATTATTAAAGTCAGCAACAAAGAAATTAAAAGCAGCGATCTTATTGAAGCAGGCAATTAATATATTAAGGCTGCGATTAGTAATTGTGAAGACTAACATTAGTGAAAGGGTGTGACCCTTTCTTATTGGAGGGATATATAAGGCAAGACAAATTATTTGCAAAAGCATCAAAGAGGAATGGATAAAGTCTAAGGGCCAAGAAGGATGGTATATCCGCTCTTGAGCTTGGTGTGGAAAGCTTCTAGTGGACCTATCATGCTCCTCATCCAAGTCCCATTATGATCCAACTTCCAATGTATATTATAGATATTGTGTGGTTTACATTATTTGAAATAGTTAGATATTTACATGATTTAAATAGATAAAACTTTAATTACATGTATGCTTGACCATATGAAATTATATTCCAAAAATTGTTTGATAATGTATCAGAGTCTAGAAGGCATAGCCACCAAGACTTGCATAATCTTTTAGATTATGTCAACATATGCATTGTAAGTTTTGCAACACGCTGCCTACAAGTGTAGTAGATTTGCATATTGATATAATTCTAGTCCCCATATGCTCTCACCTTGCCCATTTTGAGATCTTGGTGATCAAAAAGTGCTAGGGTTTGTGTTTTGAAATTGAAACTTTATGAATTGAGAGAATATCTTAGATGGGGAAATTACACCTTTGTACATGATCTACAAAGTATCTAGCTCTTGCAATCCTCTTTGTAACTCAATTTGCAAATCTTATCACAATGGAGTAGGATTTTGAAGGAAGAAGACACCATTGTAGGGTTTGCAAGCCAAAAACAAATGTTGATAGCTTGTGTAGACGTATATTCTACTTACTACATTGTATTAGATCATAGTGGCTTGTGGAGCATCTTGCTCACTCTTACTAGAGCTTTTCCCCTTCTAGAGTTTCTCCAAGGTATAATCATGTTCTCACTCTCTATGTTGGTTTCCTCATGCATACTTTCTTTGCTCTCATCTTTCTATGATTGTGGTATATTGTAGATGATGTTACAATCTTATTAGTTTTAGTTTATTGCACTTGAAATGGGCTTTAAAATGTTTGAGAAGAGCTTTGAGTAGGGTATTCATAGTTGATGAGCAATGTGAGGACTATCCTCCTTATTTACAAATCAAGTTGGGATCAGAGTAGATTGGAATTACCTATTATCAATTGGCATTTCAGTTGTGGGTGAAATCCCATTATTATGCTCATTCCAAGGTCGAGTGGGAGTGGTGAACTGAGTGTGTTTGAACCTAAGATTGGTTCTAGAGAGTGGGTAAGAGAAAAGAGAAGAATGGTCAAAGAGGGAGAGAGAGAGAGAGAGAGAGGGAGAGAGATATGGATGATGGAGAGGAGAAATTTAGAAAGTTGGAAAAGGATGTTGCATTCAATGCTATGTCTTTGAGCAAGATTGATATGCTTGAGAGTGTTCTACATGCCATTACTCAAAATTTGGGTATGGAAAGAGAACAAGAACATGAGGAGCAGCCCAATAGACTAAGTATGAACACGGAGATTCATCTACAAGTGGAAGCAACATTTCTTTCAAGGTTGAGACGAAGATAGACATTCAATCCTTTGATGGAGAGGTTAATCTAGAGAAACTAGACCATTGGATGGCACAAATGAATGTCTATTTATGCTAAATTTGAATGAACAACTACCAATTTGCTCAAATGAAGCTCTTTGGTCATGCACTCACTTGGTATGATGCTCATGCTACCTCTTTGCAAATGAGAAGAGCTCCACTAATCTTCATCCTCACAAAATTGGAGTACATACTCCACCCACTCAAAGAAACGCAACCAATTGACTGCAAGTAAAGCAGAGGAGAT
Source organism: Sequoia sempervirens (assembly GCA_007258455.2). NCBI lineage: Eukaryota > Viridiplantae > Streptophyta > Pinopsida > Cupressales > Cupressaceae > Sequoia > Sequoia sempervirens. The sequence continues at coordinate 80,490 of VDFB02337216.1, forward strand.
AGTTTATGTGCATTCCAACTTGCATCTTCTTACTCACAAATAGAACGAGTACAAGGAATGGACAATGAAGTTGTGGAATGTAGATCCAAAGAAAACTGAATTGGATTTTTCTCCTACCACGCAACTTCACCTTTTTTATGGAGTTAAATATCCAGCATACTTTTACTGCAAATGCTAGGGAGGTCGCATGTGCTTCTTCTAATCTGCCTGCATCGTCTAATGTCAATAATGTTGTTGATATTAGTGTTCATGGCACCCATATGACTCTAGTTTTTAATTGTATAATTAATAATTGAACAATGAATATTTGATAATTTATCATGGCATTCAAGTTTTGAAAAAATGATAATGAATTAGTATATTGTATTTCAAATTTATAATATTTATGGTAGTTTTGTTTAGTTAATTCTTGTTTTTAGGTTGCAAATATGTATATATTTATAATTTTATTATTTTATAAAAACACACCTAGAATGTATCCAACCCACAAAAAAATCTGCTATAACAGTGTACCATACCCACCTACCTATACCCGATTCCAATTCAGTAACTTGGTGATATTTTGCAACCCTCACAAATTATTTTCTTGTTTATTTGGATGACATGTTAATTGTTAGTAATACATGAGTGATGAGACGAACACGTGAAACATGTCTAGCAATTGCTCAATAACTTACTTTAGTTTAAGATTTATGCCAATTTGGAAATGCTCCGTTTCTTGACCATGAAGCAGATTCAACATTTAGGTTGCATTGTTGATGAAATAGAAGTTCGCATTGATCCAAAAATATCAAGTAATTCAAAAGGGGCCAATGCTTAGAACTACAACAAAGCTCCCCATCTTCTTGGGCCTAGCGAACTTCTAAAACAAGGTTCAAGAGTTTGCAATGAAGAATCTTTTTCAAGAAAAACGAAAACCTGTCGATGAAAGAGAATTTCACAGTGTTCCAAAAAATATCAAGTAATTCAAAAGGGGGCAATGCTTAGAACCGCAACAAAGCTCCTCATCTTCTTGGACCTAGCCAACTTCTAAAACAAAGTTTGAGAGTTTGCAATGAAGAATATTTTCCAAGGAAAAAAGAAACCAAGGTCTCCCAGTCCCAAAGTGAAGTTAAAATAAACAAGTAAATTTGTACAAGATATAATTTTGTGTAGTCCATTGGGATGTGATCTAGTAATTGAGCCAGGGTGTCACCATGTTGAAGACCCAGGTTCAAATCAAAGATGGCATAGACCCCTTGCGTGGGTTAAATTCAAATGATAGACACGAAGAATATTTCAGAAAGAAGCAAAACAAGGTCTCCAGCCACCCTCACTGAAACTAAAATAACAAGAGAGTAATTGCCAATGCTCAAAAAAGTTCAGGTGGAATCATAAGAAGGGGTGCTTATGATGACAAGCCATAGGCTCAAACCCAGTTGATTGATCTTAGGTGCTTGCGTGTCCATGTAGAACTGGCCAACTTCCGCCCAGGACTTAATACTGGCTGTTGTAAATCCTATGTTCAAAGTGTGAATAGTGGCTTACCAAGCCCACTCCCCAATCTATTACTACCAAGCTAGATGTAATACTAAAAATGCAAATTTAATTTTAAAAATAACGTCAAACATCGGTTCCAAGTGTAAACTGTGGCTTAGTAAGCTCACTCTTCAAGCTCCAACTGCCCAACTCAATGTAATAATCCACAAAGCAATTCCAATTTAAAAAATCAAAATTCAGTTCCTAGTGAGAATGGCTTCTAACCAAGCCACTCTTCAAACTCTAATTGCCCGAGTCGATTTAATACTCCAAAAAGTAACTCCAATTTAAAAAATCAAAATTCACTTATTAATGTGAATGGCTTCTTACCAAGCCCGCTATTTAAGTCTTAATTGCCAAAACTCGATGCAATACAGAAAGCAATTTCAATATAAATAAATAAAAAGCCTAAAAGACGTGCAGTAATTTCTACAAATCCTTTTAAAGATGTACATTTACCCGAATGAGGAACAGAAATCTTCTTTGACATTCCTGCCAGGAGACGAACGCCCAATAATCTAAAGGCCATTGCCATATTATAATTTTTTGTGTCCTGAAAATCAACTAAATAAATATTTTGTGCGTTAATGCTACTTGCTTCTGGGATGATCTTCCTCTAGAGTGAACCGCCATTACAGCGCACTGTTTGATCCACACATTCTAGCAATTGACGGGAACTTTATGGCCTCAGCTAGTCAAATACTAAAATGTACGAAAAAAAACTACATTTGAGTTCACACGGAGAATTAGATTTGACGGAAACGGAGAATTATCTGGGTTGTAGGGTTTATGGTAGGCAAGGAGCATGTGTAGGCCTAATTCTAAACTAAATATTACTAGCAATCGCACCTTGGTTTGCAATGGGTACGCCGAAGAGGTGTGGATGGTCAAAGGGGGATAAATGTGGTTTATTAGTTCTATTAAAAAATATAAACTTTGTAAACATTTGTTAATAGAATGTTTTTTTCATTTGCAAATGAAATATTTTGAATGTAGATCGAATATATAAAATTGTATAATTGTAAATGGTACATATTGAATGAAGATTGAATATATGAAATGGTACAATTGCAAATGGTACATCTTGAATGAAGATTGAAAACATGAAATATGTATATCAAAGAAAGAAAATGTTGTCAAATGTATAATTGAATTGAAAATAACAAAACAAAAATGTCTTACTCTAGATCTCTATCTCTATTTATTTCTCTATTTCCCTTTCACTCCTCTCTCTATCTCTATCTATCTCTTTCTATCCATATCTTTCTCTACCTCTATCTCCTTATCTCTCTATCTCTTTCCCCATATCTCTCCCTCTCCCTCTCCTTCTCTATGGTACCTTTAGGTGTTACTAGTTTAATGGCTTTGACTTGAGCAATCATTGATTCATGTATCATTTCTAAATTATGATTATAATTCTTTTGAGAATAAAATTTTATTCTCTATGGTTGTATACATACATATTCACCAACACAAATAAATGTCTCAAAAGATTCTCTAAGGATATCACATATTGATAGAAGGGTTAATAATATATTTTTAAAAATTACATATTATCATAGTATTAACATTCCAAAAATAAAAACATGTGTAACATTCCAAAAATATTAGCTGGTGATTTCATCTAAAGAAATTGACGAACATGAGAAAATCATTGAGAAAGGAAATAAAAAAATTGTTTTAAAAAAGAGTTATCATAAAATGGAAGTAACATTCAATTTATACACTATTAAAACAATATCACCAGTGGCATGTTAAGAGGAGTTACATAACACTACTTCACCTAGTGAAACACATGACTCTATGAACGAGGCGACCTGTAAAAGCGTATCGACGACTATCTTGCGTCAGTATCAATGCAAGACGATTAAACGAATCTTAGCCATTCATCATTTTTCGCCATTTTTTGGCTATTTTTCGTCGTTTCTTGGTGCTTTCCCTGTCACTATTGGTTTCCACTCCTCCAAACTCTTCCTTGTTGGTATTGACCTTTCACTTCTCCAATTTGGCAAGCTACAATCTGAAGATAAGGTTTCGATAAGGTTTTGGAGTATGTTTATTAAAATAAAATTTACGTCCAAGATCCTAATCTAAAGCACACAAACTGGAAGAAGTTAAAAAGACTAGACTAATCTGAAGCTAGTTGTCAAACATAGATTTCCTATCAAGTTTGAATATCCACGATTTTCCTCTTTTGTTATCTTTCATTATCTAAACCTTTGTATTTGGGTTTTTTCTCTAAGGCATTTTGTCAACCAATTCATTTGCATAACTTGCAGGTGAGAAATTTAGAGAAATTTTTTCAAACAGTTTGTCTGCAGTTGGCTTTACCTTTACATTATGGATTCATATTGTAACTTTAACATGACGTGAAATCTTTTAAAATAATTTTCAACTTGTTCCGAGTTGTGGGAATAGTAGTGAGGGTGCATGGTCTAGTTCACAACTACCATTACATTGTCTTGAAAAAATTTAAATCTTTTTAAAAAATTACATTAAGTGTATTCACTGCAACCATTCTAAAGCTCCCAGTTTAGCATGGGGAAGAATCTAGTAGAGGTCAAGAAATTTGAATTTACAACCACCGGTTGCAATTGTTTAATATTTTCAAAAGCCTTTACAACAAACCCATTTGGTGTATATCCCCTATAATATAGACACAAACAAGAAGGAAGTTGATAAAAGTTGTGCTAAGCGTTTGTTTGGAAGATATGACAATGTATATGTAGAAAGTCTGCATATTTCTTGAGACAAATGTTTTTTGAAGATTTAACAACTCATGACTTTCATATGCATCCATACTATGCATACATGTCTATTCTAATGCTTCACATCTTAAGTGACAAAAATGTTTTGATGAATGTCCACACACTATGTTGGAGTTCCCACAATGGCGTACAGGTGAGAATGATGCCAGCAAAGGTCATCAAATTTAATGTCTTGATGGTGACACATTTAAAGCGAGATAAAATAGTAAAAAGCATCAAACAGAGGAAATAGTTTTAATCGTCTTGCATGGTACAACAAACAATACGAATCATTGATCCCCAATTTTAGCTTGCTCTTCTTCACATTGGATACGCCTTCAACGTGAAATATACTAATGAATAACTTTTATGGATCATGAGGCTAAAAATAATCTAGGGGACAATCAACTTTCTCATTTTTATCTTTTGTATTTTAATTTAGTATTGTTATCTTCCTATACAAAAGTGGTGACACCAATAACCCATCAAACTACCACATTATTATGATTAATCCTTTCCTTGGGAAAAATAAATTGGAAGCATAGTTGAATGTTGGGTTGAAAAAGAGGGAAAAAAATTGAAGGACAAGTTGGTTTTAGACTGAAACACTCCACTATTGATCATGGTGTTAGATTTTTTATTTAAAAAATATGGAACATACAAGGAGATCAGGCTTTTTGTTGTTGTGTAGACCAAAAAATCCTTTGACACAGTACCACAGGGCAAGTTGTGGAATAGAATGGAAGAACTAGGAATTCCAAATTTCTTAGGGCATTTGTTTATAAGCTTTATGATAAGGTCAAGGATAAAATAAGAACTAATGAAGGCATGTCAAAGTGTTTTGGCAGTGATATTGGCGTCAAACAAGGTTGCCCTCTTTCCCCAACATTATTTTGGCTTTACATTGATAAGTTGGAAGAGTGGATAGATAGGCTTGGTGGGGAGAGCATTCAGTTGGTCAAGTACGTAATAAAATTACTCTTATATGCAAATGATCTCATATTAATTGCTAAAACAACTCATGGTTTGAGAAACACTTGAAGGCTCTTGAAACTTTTTGTCAGGAAGTCAAGATGCAAATGAACACTAGCAAAACTAAAATAATGATATTCTCACTATAAAGAAAAAAGAAACAAATTAACTTTCTCTTTGAAGGCAACCCACTAGAAATAAAGGAGGAATACAAATATCTTGGGCTTGATTTTCACAACAAACTTAGTTGGGAAATGTGTAGAGCAAAAAGAATTCATGGAGATTGGAAAATGTTATACTCTCTACAAAATAGATGTAGAAATGCAAAGTTATGGGATTGAAAATATAAGAGAACACGTTTTGGCTTACTTGTTACTTCAATGATTCTCTATGGGTATGATATTTGGGGCAGCAACATGTGAGATCAGAAGTGGAGACAAGTCAAAAGAATCTAGAAGCATCTAATCATAAGTAACCTTAAAATCAAGATTGTCTTTTCTTATGAGATTTTATCAGTTGAGACAAGTATCTTCCCTTTAGAAGCATCGGTGATGGTTCGGTTATTAAGTTACCTATAAAAGGTTCAAAGTATGGAGAACCATCATTGGCCTAAGCTAGTTGTAGGGGAAGAGCTAACTAGAAGAAAGAACACATGGATAAAATAAAATGACAAATGGATGAAAAAGTGAGATGTTAATATGCATGAATATCCAAACACAAATGAGGAAATAAAAAAGTATGTGAGAAAAATTTAAGAATTATATATGGACAAAACAAATAGACCAAAACATGTGATGTTTGATCAGCCTTAGTTTGATCATCCTTCTGTGTTGATGTTTTACTGTTGGTTTTACTATCGGTTTGTCTAGCGTTATCTTTTGACAGTATTTTTAGCTTTTTTGGGTTGCGGGTGCTTATGTTTCTTTCTCTTTAGCAACTTCCTTTCGTTGTACAAGGTTTTGAGGCCCCTTCAAAACCTGCTTTTCCATATCAAAAACAAATAGACTAAAAAAAAGCTTACTATATCAAAGAATTTAACCCTAAGGATACCATGAAGGAAAAGCCTACATAGGAGTGAATATTAAATGGAAAGAGAAAATTTTGATATCCCGATTAAGGACTAGTTTTCATCATCTTAGATGTGAAATTAACAAATGGAGGGTGCCTAAAGAGGAGTGGGAAAAAATGATGTGTTGATTTTGTGACAAGGGAATGGTGGAGACAAAATAGCACTTCATCATGGAGTGTTCAATGTATAGATACATTTGTGCCAGCTATGAAGGCACCTTACAAGTTCATAATTTAATTATCTTGTTTGAGGAGGCAAGGTTGGACAAAATTGCAAATTTCATCATCAAAATATATTGTAGAAGATTTGATCTTGATTGGAGTTTACAAACTTCATAGGGCTTCCCTATTGGGGGATCGTGTGTTGATCTTGGGTCTCATAGGCTACTTTGGCCTCGTGGATGTTATTAAAATATTTCATTTCATTCATTTCAATCATTTTCCTATTCAAGGAGATGATGAGCATCTCCATCTTCTCAATAGTCTCCTCATTGGATAATTTATACTGAGAAACAATTGTCATGTTATTGGCATGTTTGTTCTTGATGTCCTTGAATGCATCACCCTCCATAATAAAGTGTTTTTCTTATTCCACTGTCTCGATAATGCAAAAACTACACACACTTTCTTCCCATGCTTCTATAGGCCTTTTCCACCCTTTTTTATTCCTATATTGGATATAGGAAAGTAAATGCAAAATGGATAAGATGTATTTAGTTTTGATCTAAAGATGTAGACACCTAAAATGTCACAACCTTCCCTAGTAAAGACACCTGAAATAATTATATATTCCTCTTTTAAGGTTAAATGGGTTTTGTTATCATTATTATTTATTAGGTCCTACAAATCGAATATATGTATATTGTTAATCTATTGTCACAATTGATTGATTTGATCATTTTTTAGTGTTGTGTATATATCTAATATTTGATAGATGTATAGTTAAATTGATATAAATATCATTGAAAAGTGATTTAAAATATATATATTTAAGTAGGTTTTTGTTATGAGTTGGCTATGATTAATTATGTATATGAATAATATTATTCTATTTTAAAGTGCATGAGAGTTAAATTTATTCTTATTTACTATAATAAATGTTAAACCTTTCACAACAGAATAGAGTATTAATGACATTTGGATGTAATGCTATTATGATAATCAAAATAATTAAGTTTTTGGAAATAAATAATTTATTCAATCTTCTTGATAAATAAATAATATTATGGATATTGCAAATAGATAAACAATTATTTTTGCCCCTCTTTTCAATCTAAGATGGAATGAGTTCCAGAACAGAGAAAAGTTAGATGATCCTTCACTAGATTCATTTCGCTGGTACCTATAACCATTTCATTCCATGCTATTACTTTTCTTTGAAGCCCTTTGTCAAAAAATCTATGTGCTTGTTTACTGGGGATTTTTCTCACTTCTTTGTCTGGCAAGAAAACTCTGTTACTAAATTTATTTTAAAGTATTTGTGCAAGTTGAAAAGACACTGGCCATGGTTATAACATCGGTTACCTATCGAGCGTCTTTCAAACTTGCAATTTTGTTTTCCTTTAAGTGCTCAATAACCGTAGCCCCGTAGCCCTCACCTTCAGTAAATTTGTTGGTATAGCATTGTAGTAATGCAACTATGTAATTAGGGAGCAATGGATTGTGTTAAACCCAAGAAAGTTGAATGTTTCAGATATGATACTTGCTTGTGCTTAGTGATATATGCCAGGTCGATTACTGCTGGATATGAATACTCAAAAGAAGTTGAATCTTTGCGCTATGCTAAGATTATCATAACTTTTCCTTGATATCTCATCTGCAATAAATCTGAGAGGAATTGCATTTGTTTGTTGTAATGTCATTATGTAACCCGTCATAATTGCTTTACTATTTAGCTAAATAATTACTAGAGCATAGATCAAAGAAACTTGAATCAGTTACAATGAAACCTTGAGTAAAAGCCTTTCCTCAGCTGAGAGGTTATTTCAACTAATTCCCAACAAGTAGTGTGTTTTAAGACATTATACTGCAATTTTTTATGAGAGCATCTTTAAAAATATTTTTATAGTGCAAAATCGGCAATACTTTAGTCAACGCAATGGAATACTAATGTCTTAATGATAGGATAAGAGAAGAAAATGTTAAGTAATGCCTCTAAACTCCTTCTTACTAGTTTTACATCTCTGATGAAGTTTCCAAAGGAAGGTAAGATCGTATTCACAAGTTGGTTAATAAGGGATTTATTGATGTTCTAACTCATTTTTGCGTTGCCATGTTTAATACTAAATCTTGAGTTTATTCCATGTTCTTAATTTTGTAGGTCTTAACCGCTACACTAATTTATACAATGAAGTTTCAATCAAGTGAATTCTTTATATAATTTCTCTTAATGATTTATTTGGGTCTTATAGTAGGCTGATGACAAATATAGAAGTACAAGAGATTTTTTTCTATGGGTTGTTAGGATCTTCTAAGTCGTAATTGTGTCATTATACATAATGCAGCTATTTAAGCCTATCTTTTCAATCGTTGTTACTTGTTAAGTGGGCTTATTGGTATACATATGAATAAAATGGGAGAATCATCCATTTCTATTATTTTTGGTTTGTGATTCTATTTTAACTTTTTCAAGTTTTATGGTCAATGGAATTAAGTCATTTTATACTGATTTTTTTTTTCTCGATATATAGGAATGTAAGTTATAGATGCATTCATATCGTTGGAGAATTAGTCGATTTGAGAAAAAATAACCTTAATCTTAGATCTGCTAAAAGTATAAGACTTAAATCTTTTAGGATACTCCCTTGACTACTCAAGTAAGTTTTCTACCTTAGCTATCGTATCTATAGAGTAGAATTTGAGCTTCATAATCATAGTCTCAAGAATCATGTTATATTTTGGTTGATGGTTTACTCTCTCTCTTTGTTTTTCTTCTTTAAAAAAATTTACTCTCTATTTCTCTCTCTCGCATTTGCATATTTCTCAAAAGTTGTTATGCAGTGGTATAGAAAGGAATTAGAAAATGATCAGAATTTAAGGTTGAATATAATCCTCTTAAACTAAGATTTAGTTGATGAGTAAATGCATTAATATCAATAGATGACAATATGACAGTTTATTGATTTAAATATCTAAATTTGAAGAGCTAACGGTTATTTGGTTATCTTATGTGGAAATATAAAATTTATTGTTACTTATGCTATTATGGAAAATAAAATGGTTTATGGAAATCTTGTCTATAGATGATTAACTAAATAAATCATGTTGGTTAGTTGTTTAATAATAAGTTAGTATTTTCAATAGAAATGGTAAATAACAAATTATAGTTATTAGTTGGTAGGTTCATACTATCTTCTTAAGCAACATCAATTATCAGTACAAAAATAATAGCATTTATTCGTACACTAGAAAAGAATAGTTAAGATCCTTAGCATATTTGATATTTCATATATATTTAATAACCTTTATTCGTACATTAGAAAAGAATAGTTAAGATCCTTAGCATATTTGATATTTCATATATATAGTAATAACCTAGTATCTAGTCACTTGTATTACTATACTTTCAATTGACAGACTAGCTACAACATTGGCACTCTATAAGGGTAAATAAGAGCATTGTAGCAATATAATATAAGGAACCTAAGAAATTATTTTGGATAAATTACAATGTCATGCTAATAAAAATTGCATATTTGATGAAATATTGGTTTTAAATTGCCCACCTTAGTATTAAGTAATAACATATGGAATTTTGGACATCAAGCTAAAGGAATTGTATATGTTAATATTTAAAAAGGTTAATAAATAGAAACATGAAAAGAAAGAAGCTTTATGTGTAGGTGTGACAATCATATATTGTTTTCTTGATATTGATAATTATTTAATGAATATAAGAATGGAGGGACTTGCATTCCAATCATGGTTCGATGTATGATTGATTTTTTTTTCTTATTTTAAATTAATAACGATTATGTTTATTCTAAAAGAGTTAACTTCTTTTATTGTCCTAATTTTAAGGTTGATTGGTAAATGGTTAGCTATTTTAAAAGGCTAAAGGAGGCAACTAGTAAGTAAGTAAATAAGTATATTTTAATTTTGCAAATTATAAATTGTGTTCTCTATTATTATCACCACTCACCATTGAATAAGTGGAAGAGGATATGATCAGTTGTTATTATTTAGTTTCCAAACCTTGCTAGATAAGTAGTATTTCATTCACCATTGAATGAGCCGAAGAGTATGCTTCAAGTTATTAGATTATTCCATTGAATAAGTGTTGAAATTATAATTTATTCCCTAAAATTTCATCGTTAAATCTTAATTGGAATCAAACCTTCATTGTATGCTCTCACCTCACCGTAATGGGTCTTGGTGATCAAAAAATGGAATCCAACCCAATGGTCATTAGAAGGTTTCCTTAATTTCGTGATATCCCTTATATTACAATTAATGTTTGACATTTTGATGTTTTTCTTATTGATGTTAACCTTTGGACCTAAGACACTTTCATCCAAATATCGAGTTTATGGAAGGGAGTATTAGTGTTGTTACCCCTAAATGGGTGGCAACCGACGAGGAACTGTCTAGGACAATGTAGTCCTAGAAAGGGTTGTGTACCCACTAAATTCCAATTCATAGATCGTTGACTATCAATAATAGACTAAGATTATTGGTAGTTATTTTCTTGATTGAGGGTTTTGCTAGAGTCTATGTGGCTTCACGATGCCAATATGGTTGGGTGGTGAGCAAGCCTTTCTAATAGTATGCATCATTTTAATTGTTTCCATAAAGTTGTTGGAAATCAATTTTTATTTAATGTTGTAGTATTGTGCTATTTATTTATTTGACATAATGGATCATATATATGTTTGTTAAGTTTTCAAAAAATATATATATATATTAGTAGAAATTTTAAGAGTATTTGACATGGTTGTTACATAAAATACATGACCATACCCTAGCCATACTTGATTTTACCTTATCTTATCCATTATTATCTATTTAATGAATTTACCCATCACCTTTATCCCACCTTGTCCTAGCCAATTGATTAAATAAATATTCATCATTTATTTAAATTTATACATTTATTTAATTAAGTCTAGCCTTATCCCAAAATCCTCCAACTAAATTAATAAATTATTTTCTAATTAATTAATTGATATAGGATAATTAATCTCCATCACCTTTCCTCCAATATTTAATTCCACTTTATCCCTTAATCATTATTTATTTAATCCTATCCATTGAATCCATTCACATGGATCACAATCTAAACTTGCCACCATGTGACAAGTATCCCACTCACCTATTTAACCAAAACCTTCTATAGATTCATTGAATCTAGACACTTACCAAAATTCAAACTAACTTTTCATCTCATCCATCCATTTCATACCATATCTCCAAATATTAACCATTCACATAAGGATATGCCCTAATGCACATCCTAAACCTGACCCTTATCCCCCATGTGACACATGTCGCATGACTACAAATTTTATCCAAACCCTAATCCTCAATCAATTCTAGTCAGCCATCACCAATCTATCTAAGCCCTTGATTTTCCTATTGGAAATTCTATAAATGAGAGGCCTCTCATCCCATATGAGCATCTTCTCTAATCCTCTTATTATGTTGTTGAATTTTCTATCCAATCTTGTTTTATCATATTGTTATGTTGTCCAATTTTTTATTGAATCATCTTGGCCATACCATTATATTGTTAAAATCATGAGCAACCACATCCAAGCTATCAATCTATCAATATGTCACATTTGATATTTATAATGAGGTTTGCATGTATTTGGGTTGAATAGACCAGATTTGATGCATATTTCAGTTAGTACATTTGCATGCATACATGAAAGTTTGATGAAGATTATGGAATTTATCTTTTTTATAGTTTGGGAATGTTTTTTTTTAATCTTTTTCTTGTTTAAGATTTTGTGTAAGATACGTTCTTTATTATTGTTTAATTCTATTCATCTTGATCACTTATGTTTTTGTAGATCTATCCTCTTATGTGTAAATCTAATCTTGTTAGTTGTGTGCCTTTGCTTTCTAATTCATCAAAGCTATTTGCCTCTACTCTACTTTAAAGACCACAATATTTATATATACCTTTTTAGGGTTTCCAAAATCACTAGGGGATACATTCTCCTAAGTCAGTCCCCCAAAAGTACCAGCTTTACAATTGTGCAAAAGATCAACAAACAACATGTAATCTTGTAAGATGAATATGCAAACCTTAGTTCATTTTAGTGCACCAAAAAAAAAGTGTTCTTCTAATGCTCTTGAAATGCTCTTCAATGAGAGAGGTTTGGATTAAATGCTTGAATGATATAATGAATGCAATTGAATGCATTTAAATACAAGTACATGGTAATTAATCATATAAATGTGTGTTTGGTTGGATCACAATGGCTATGGAAATGGACAAGAGAACCAAATTTTGAATTTATTTTTTGGAGATTCAAAGGTTAGACTTGTGGACACAAGATCAATCTTGCAACAATAATGACCGAAGGTGATGAAACAATAAAGTCTACACAAATCATGAATGTTTGGCCATGGGGGATACAATAAATGTGACACATATAAGAAAATATACAAAAATGGATAATGTGCTAGTAAATGTATGAGTGTGTGTGAATGGGGATAGGTGAAGGCTAGGGGAATGGGCCTAACTTTGCACAAGATTGTATCATCTATCAATGGGAAACTATATTAATTTAATCTCTCAAAATGGACACAAAATTATATAGGAAGTGGTATGTATGAAAAATTCACCATTACTTTTTGCCTCCACTTTTAAGTGCATGTGAATCCTAGAATGATTGTGTAAATTAAATTATGTAGTACTCACAAACATACATGTGAACTAAATAATTAGATAGAAAAAATATAATAAGATCCATATAAAGTAATGGACTACTAAATGTTATCTTGTAATTCGTTCCTTTAGTATGCACACTTTGCAACTTATCAAATAGTAGAAAACCATGTAATGAGCAAATTCTATCCTGCAAGTAGGTGGTAAAATCATGTTGGATTATGTGATACCCTTGATATAAAGGTGTGGAAATGGTAGTATGGCATGTAAAGAGGGAGGCATGATATCCCCGATGTAGGTACAAGTGTGAAAGGTACATCAAGGGAAATGCAAATAGTATAGGGAAAGACATGGATTTCATGAGGTAGAGATGGAGCATAAGGTGGAATACATGATACACCCAGTCTAGTGTGATAGTAGATAAAAGTACTATATAGTTGTGTACACACCAATGGTGTTGGGGGTAGGCATGATGTCCCATATTTAAGAGTACAACAAGGATATGTCAATGAAAGCAAAATACGTAAGGAGAAAGTCATGATCCCCCCTAATGGTAAGAATATGTTGGTAAAAGTATAATATGCAAGAGGGGAAATTATGGGTGATGCTAAGAGTGTAATGTAGCAAATTTGGTCTCTATACGTGTAAGCTCTATATAATAAGTAAAAGAGTAAATTATAAGCATTATAATATGGTAAGCATCATGAATAAAATTGTGATTAAAAACATGAGAATCATGGGAAAAGCATCATTGTACACATGAAGATGTATAATAATCATAGAATGGGAAGTATTAAGGCAACGTGAGAAATAAAACTAGTGAGGCAGGTGATATAACATTGTAAGTGGAGAGAGAAATTAAATGAGTCATGAGGATAGAAAAAATGTAGTGGAATAATAATAGATAAAATTTCAACCTAAGTGGGAAATAAAAGAAATGACAATGCATAAATATGAAGAGGGTGGAGACAAGCATAGGAAGAAATATGTGAAGTCAAGCGCATAATGGAAACCAAAATTTCCCCCAAGTGGGGGAAAGTAAACATGAATGTAAAATACGTAAGGTGAAATAGGATGTGAGGTATAACAAACATGGCATAAGTAAAAGGGCCAAAATGTAAAAGTGAATAAGTAAAATCAAAGAAGTAAAGATGATATTTAATTTTAGGTGTATATGTAAATGCGCTATAGTGTTGTTCATGTATCATTAAACAAACTTGGGAGGGTCAACCTTGAGCTCCAAATGATCATGATTTGCTTCATCATCTAATCTATGTCATCATAATCCCAATAAAAAATCATTAAATTTGATCTTCATATTCTTTTTCTTATTGTTATTATTTTCTTACCTTTTCTATAACGCATCTCTTCTTTGTATTCTTTCATGCTAGGTATAAATACATGGTTTACATTGTAACATTAGGTACTTCTTTTATCACCCATTATTTTTTCTTAAATTCTAGTTTTGATCGAATAATAGGCATCTAGTGCATCACAACTACTTGCTTTCATTTCTAAGTTATCATTTGAACATGAAACTCTAGTATTTGTGGAACATTTACTTTCATTTGTTTATTTTATTCATGTTTTTCTTTGTGTGGCTCTTTATGTTTTGCTTCTAGTTTCATCTTCTTTTGTTTTTATCATTCTTGTAACATATATTAATGTATCTCATGAATTCTTTTCTCAGCTTCACATGGGGTTTCTTTTGGATTTGGAACATATGTGTTAATTAAAGCAAGAAAATCTACATTTGGTTTAGATATGTTTCTTGAAATCTTGACAAGTCTTCCTTTTATTAATGAATTTGATGCATTAGTTTTCCACTAAAGGAACTACTTTTAAGTGTCCAATCCATAGCATGCAGAGTAGAATAGAAATAAACCATTAATAGGAAGAATAATGGGACAATTCTTTCATCTCTTTAGGTCCAAACTTTAGTAGCAAGATGACACAACCCAATGTGTTTATCAATATTTCATTTTTCATCTTTAGAGACATGCTTGAATGAGAATAAGAATTTGGCTTAATGTGTATATAAATGAAGAAATCTTGCATGCATACATTATAATGATTTGTGGGACCAACAAGAAAACCATGAATATCAATATCACAAAACTTTACTATGATGTACAATGGTCCATAATGATAATTTATGGTGTCTCATTTTTATATAGAGTAATTGATGGATTAGAATCAATAATGATTATTTTGTGGTACATCTTATTGTCATAGAAAATAATAAATGGATTGCAACCAATAATAAAAGAAGATGTAGCATTAAATTTAAATCCCCCTCATAAAAAAATGTTCATTTGATATTACTTTATTATGTAATGTCCCATTTTTAGGCTTAAGCAACACGGTGACCATTATCCTATTTTTTGAGTTTGTGTAGGCTAATTAGTGTTGATAAGGGGACTCCAAAGTTCTTTGAGTGTGTTGGTTCATTTTTTCTTGGCATTTTTTTGAAGTATTGAGTTCAGTGGGCATTATAGATTGCAATGACACTTTTAGAAGTGTTTTTGGCCTCCTAGGGTATTCTCCAAACTTCTTTGAGAGCACGTCTATTTTAGTAGGTCTCTAAGTTGGCACCTGTCATCATCCCTCAACTTTAGTTACGTCTTGGCATGATCAAAATTGGTTTTTGAAGCCTTTATAATGCTTTTTACAATTTGGGTGGAGTATTTAAAATATACACTTAAGTTTATAATCTTAAATGTTACAATATTTGCTAAGTTTTGTATTTTGTTTATGGCACTTTTTCCCCTCAAAAGCGAATGACTAGGAATAAAGGGTATTTTTCATGTAATGGATTATTTAATTTGAAAAATCACAAAAAATACTTTTTTGAAAGAAAAAACATTTTTTCAAAAAAGCAACAAAAAAGTTATAAAATGAGGTTTGAGGCTCTCATTTCTCATATGCTGAAGAGTACACATAATGAAATGTTTCCAGATTGAACCTGTGTGTTCTTCTTTAAATATTTTGGGGAAGAAAATCGTCATTAGATCATTGGTTTTAGATTTGGAAGATATTTCCTAGCTAATTTGGAGTGGTTCTATTCATGAATCACCATTGTTCTTCACAGTGTTTGCAGATTGGGGTTTTAGATATGATTTTTGTTTTTAAGTGTTTTGACTTACATATTTTTGGAAGTGATTTAGTGTTAATTTTCAGAGAGATTATGTGTGTGTTTTAAGTATTTTCAAATGGATTTTTGTTGGTTGTACAATTGAAGGATTTTATGTGTGCCTTGTTGTTTACCCCTATTTCAATGCTCCTATTAGTGTTGGGTATAATTGAAAATCTTATATTAGACCTTTAGTTGCCTATTTCCTTGCATTATTGAGGTTTTTGTGGTGTTTGGTGTATATGGTTGTTGATAGCTATCACTAAAGGTATTTTATGCTAATTTGGAAAGGGTTCTTGATGAGTTTTCATGGTTGATATGACCTACAATGAATGAAAAAAAGACCTACAATAGTTCTTTCTTGGTATTTCAGATATGCAAAACTCATCTTCACCTTTTTTTCAAGGTATTTCATGTGGGAGTTCTTATGTATGTCTATTTCATGTATTGGCATCATTTGGTGAATAAATATCCATCAAAACTTTATAAAAACATATGTATGAATTTGATTTCTTATAGCAGACTTTATAACAACAATGTTCCTCTATTTATAAGTTTATGTTATTTATTTTCATTTAACAAAAAAAATCTAGGATGGTTATTATAGTGGTATCAGACTAGAGATCTTACTAGCATGTGCCTTTCATCTATTTTTGCAACTATAGAATCATCTACAAGTGACATGGAATTAAGATATTACGTGAGAGAACAAAAAATATAGTGCAAAAAAACCCCACAAACTCTAGATATAGATCCTTTTCCATAAGTGAAGAAAATACAAGGGGGTTGGCTAATGACATTAACAACCCTTCACATTCCATAAACCACAACCCACCCAAGATCATAGCAAATAAAGAGAAGGGAATAGTTGGTTTAATTAAACCTAATATCAAAGCAAAAAGAAAATTTACTGCCATGTTTGACATGATGTCCCAAATTTTAAGTAAACTCAATCAAATTATGCCACATCGTACCTAGTCCAGAATGGTGAAACAAGTTCTTCAAGTCAATAGAAAACAAATGGGTGTATTGCTGCAATAGTATCAGGGTAGGTTCTTCAACCACTTCAACTTACCTTTACACATAGAGAGGAGGTACAAGTTATTCTAGAAGTTCAACTTCTTATAACGCCCCACCACAAAACCCTAGAGGACAACACACTATAACACCTAACAATGGAATAATTATTATTTTTAAGTACAATGCTCACAAGATTGCAACTAAAACAATAGCTTAAATTTTAACCTAGTCCTCTAAGGTTTGTGACTACGCTACTCGATTCCCATTAACCATACTAGCAAGAACTGAAAATCATTACATTAAACAAATTCTATCAACAATATGAAATTACATTTTATTCATCACATTTAACTGAATAAACAATATGAAATAACCATAACATGCGATCAATAGATATCATTTAGAATCAATCCATTTAACTACATATGCAATAGCATCTTTTACATCATCCATTACATAAGAGAGTTCAACATTTATTTATATCATTACATCATCATTTCCTCGAATGAGAGAGGAGAGTACATCAAAAGTAAATACATGATACAATAGAATTATGGTACAATACAAGTACATGAAAAATAATCCACATGAATTGGAATAAGTGTAGAAGTCTTCATATCCAAGTGTAGTCACCACGAACATGAGCAAAGTCAGGGAACCCAATGGAGTACAAGGCACATTCCACCCGACCATTTGGAACCCTAAGGTCCACCCCCTGTGCTAGGAGATAGGATTAAGGTCCCACCACAAATAGTCAAGAGACAAAAGATGACACAAGGGCTAACATGACTCCAATGTACAAGTAAAGTACAAAATCACACGACAGTAATACCACTTCTAGAGGCACACACACAAACATAGAATGGAAATATAAGCCAAGGGAATGCTAGGTTGCAGCAGGGGAGAGTGTCATCGCATGGTCCTGGCATGGGTTGTCCCTGCAGTCTCTCACTAGACGCTAACCCCCATCTATGGTTGTCTTGATAGTCTCACATTAGACATTGGCCCCATATGGTGACACATGCGGGACCAATTTTCCTTTCGTGAGAACAAGAAAATTGATCTTGCCAACCAGGCCTTCTCAACCCATCCTTAGCCTGAACGAGCACTATCGCATGGGTGAGGCATCTAATTATCTTGATTAGAGTGAAATTCTACCCAACCCCCTAGTTTATTAATTATGTTATCACTTAGTTAAGGAACTCCCACATGGGTTGTCCTAGATGCCACTTTGTGCGTTGACCCCCATTGAGAGCCACTCCCCCTTCTACAACTAGAAAACCCAACACAACCGACAGGGTAAATTCAACTTGCATGAATCACCAAAACACAAGAACGTACACAAAAGGCGAGGCGCGAACCAGCCCACACACAAAATCAACCATAAAAGGCGAGTATACAGTGCATGGCTAAATCCCCCCTCAATAAAACACTTCAAGTATCACATCAACCAAGATTACAGGGTCATTACATATACTTAGCCTACAACATAGTTTTCCAAGCCTCTAGAAGACTATTAACATCTACCTTACACAAAAGGACCTCCTTATTCGAACACAAATGATAACATCCCATTAATCGGAAATTAACTCATAACACATCTTATAAGCCACAATTCGAACAATGCAACCATTGAATACATAGTGAAGTTAATTTTACTTCTAAATCATTGAAAGTAATCGAACTAGAAATCATTGAAAGTAATCAAGAAGAATTATCTAACTTATTAGATCTCCAATTGAAATAAACGATTTCATTCACTATTTTAATACATGTATATAGATACATATACGCGTATGTATATATATGTGTATATATATACAAACGTATATATATATATATATATATATATATATATATATATATATATATATATATATATATATATATAGATAACCTCTATAAATATATATATATAAGTATATATACATATACATGTGTATGTGTATATATATATTAAGAATAAATGCATTTAAATTTACAGCTTACTATTGACAATCAATTATCAAAAAATTACATAATAGACACATATAACTGTGTGTATATATTTATATATACAAATATATAAAACTGCTAAGTTGCTATTTAATTTATAGTACAGAATGTATAATCATATCCCAATATTTAAATACCAGTATATATTTATATGTTGAACTCCATGCAATTTTGAAGCCTAAACATAAGTAAGGGCTTGACACACTATCATTAAATATGCTATGAATAAAATTCAAATGCTAGTTATCCTTAATTCACTAAATTATATACTATTGGCTACCCAGTGAATGAAATGAAAAGAAATAGCAAGGAATATAGTGAAGTTCTAAGAACGGCGGTATGCATGCAAAGTTTATTCTTGGAGATTGCAATTAAATACTGATAAGGTCATCGGTTTACACACAGATTACTCTTATATCGGCTTCATCTACTATTGAACAGGGCATATATATGTATATTGATAGTCTCATTGGATACCTATCAGTTCCCTACATAATAAGTTTTCATAGAATCAAAGAGATACAGTGTGCAGATTCAAAACTAAATTCATCCACAGGCATGAGGACGCGGCCATAAAGATTGAGCAAAAGAGGATATCGATTTACTAGCCAACTTAATTGTGAATATATATATCATCCATTACTAGTATGTATGTTAGAAGCAATCAAAACAGAAATGTGAATACAATCAAGGTAGAAACACGTCCCAATGAGTAGCAAATGCAATTAGGTGAGAAGCGTAAAAACTAGCAAAGATGTTGATGAGAATCTTAAGAAAAATATCCAGATGCAGTAGAATTGATTGCCATAAGATGCAGTGTAAGGGGTGTGCCTAATTGGAGGGTTAAGCTTGGCGAATGAAAGCAACAAAATATGAATTATACAGTAATCTCTTAGCAAGATTATCCCAATAGAGACATGGTCAAGACATACAAAATAGATTCGTTACAAAGGCTAAAATAAAACTTTTAAGCAATTCCATTGACAGTGCCAAAGAAATTAAAGAGTCGATTTAAGAACTCGCAGTGACTCCCAAAATAGAGAAACACAAATAACCATACAAAGAAAAATCAATAATCTATATGCCTCACCCATGGTTATGATAAAAGAGTGAAATTTCAAAAAAAAATCAAAGAGTGGGAACAGAGGACTGTGCCAAAAGAGGTAAAATTACAGAGCAAGCAATAAAACCTCAAAGTACTCCAAAAGAGTTGAGTTTCAATAGCTGAAAGCATATTACAGAGTATTCAAAAATTTAACAAATAAGTAATTGCTTCAGGCAGTATAATCTTGCAATAATCATTTTCTGAGCAAACATTGAAAATTGAGAAGAGATTACAGAACCTGGGGTAATTTGAATCACTAAGCTGAAAGTGTTGCCAGGTTTGAATTCCAGATGCAGATTCAACTTTCTCCCAAAAGCTTCAATTTGCTAATTTGCAGCTCCAAGCTCTTCTGAATCTAACAACCTTTGTAAAAACCCCTAATTCGAAGCTCCCAAAACCTAAAGAAATTTTTTCCAGAACCAAAGAATTATTCACAGCAGAGTTGCAAGATTAGTTTTCAAGAAATAACCAAAAGCCCCTTTCTTTATTTCCCTTAACCAATTTATTTACTATTTACCAATCTGTTGCAGCCTCCACTACTTTTAATTTAATTATTTTATTTAGTTTTCTCCACTACCCTCAACTTCCTCTATGTTATTATTTTTATAATTTTCACCATACCTTTTCATTTGCACATAATTAAATCAACTTTTAAAATATTTAATTTCTTAATTTAATTATCCATTTAATTCTATTTGCACAATACAATAATTTGATATATTTATTTTAATATTTCTATATTAAATCATAATTTTAATTTATTTAAATCAAATAAAAACATTAATTAATATTTTATTTTATCAATATTACAATTATATAAAAGCATCTACTTAATTATCAAAAAGGCTTTTGGCTTAATAACTTTATTTTAGTGCAATAATCAATCAAAACACAAATCAACCAATTTAATTCAATGTACAAAAGGCCTAGTAAAACCAGACCACCCAATGAAATGGAAGGCATTACCATAACCAAAAGACGAACCAAATCTCAAACGAACAACACTACCAGGGTGACAACGGATACTCATCCTCATCAAGGATGATGGCTCAGCATAGGGACCTGATGCTACCTACAATTCAACAATCTCCATTGGGTTTAGGCATGCTCAAACCTAGAAATTCAGGTGGACTCGATGTTTGCTACCTGCAATCTGCAACAAACCACATAGTCGAGCATGTACATAGACAAACAGTCAAGCACACTGTGAAGGGAAAATCACAGCATCGTAGGGCACTCGCAAGCGAGAGATGCAACACTGTTCCCCTTCACCAAAATACATCAATGCACAATAATCAAATACCAAAATCATGATAAGAACAAACATCCAATAATCACATAATACTCATAGCAATAATAACTCACACAATCAATTAAACTGATCTACTAAGCATGGTATGAGCATAAACATCAATGATAAAAAGTGTCATCAAGTATCATCATAACTGTGCATCAAAGTATCATAATATCCAAGTACAACCAAGCCATTGTTAGAAACAAAAATAAAACTGAGGGGCACTACAGTTCCACTGGCAAATGAAGTGAGGGCCACCTACCTTGAGTATGTTACATTACCGGTTGAGATTTGGGATATTTTGTCTCTAGATAAGTTTCTAAAATAGAGGAAGAAGAGGGGTGGAAGAGTGGAGAACAAAGGAGCAGTGGTTCAGAGAGACTACTGTAGAGTCTAAGCTAATGTATTGAAAACTTGCTAAAATTTACTCAATTCAGAGGTTTAACTGGCTGAACAGTCCACTTCACATTGCTTAAGACCACATTAAATTATCAACCCAAGGCTTGTAAGCTTATGATGGTGCAACATTATATATGCCTTCATGGACTTAAAACTACTTAATCTACCCTACTTAAGTTATTCTACTGGCTAGAAATTTATTAAAAGTGCCAGACAGTAAAAACATAAACCAAAACTAGTTGCTACAAGTACCTACAATAAGGACTATAGATAAACTACTACTAATAAAATGATATTGTATTAACCAAAAACTTAATAAAAACTAATGACTCAACTAAACTAACCTCCGGAGTGCTACTAATGACCGTTACATGCATATTCACAAGCAATATTCATTCATAATAAACAAGAAATGAAATTCCAATTAACTTGCATATGATTCATGAACAATGACAAACTAATAACAACTATTAACAAAAAGAAATAACTGAAAGATGAAGTGAAGAAGAATACCTTGAGTGCCCTGCTCAAGTAACTGTTCCCACCTAACTGAACTCAATCTATCTAATAAATTCTACACATCCCATAAGATTAACTACATTCATTGCATATTGTAAAAGATTGCAAAAGATCTTCCCATAGATTGGAATCAATCATTTGGAATATTTTTCATGTCTTGAAACTGAAAGTAACTGGTAACATAAAACTGATAACCAACTAACAATCCTATGGATTCAACCAACAGTTACATAAAAACTGAGGGAATCTTTATTGAAAGCAACAGCTAACATAAATCATTAACTCCACTCCCAGATAAGAGTGTGGAATTAAGATTTGAATTATTCAACCTATAACTGAAAAGGAAAGAGAAATCCTAACAAAACTAGAACTCTGTCAAAACAGAACTATATGTAAACATACAATCCACTTGTCAAAATTCCACAAGTGAAGGAAACCTCTTCTTCAACATTTATTATTCTGGTTATAATAACGCACATCCAATCTTCATTAAGAGCCTTTGATCAACAACCATCGTGTTTAGCTTAACCTAGAGTTTCCCCTATTTTAGTGTCTAGTCATCCTTTTGCTACGAGTTCACCTCACAACTGTTGCACTGTGGTTCCTTTTTAGCTGCAAACAAGTTAATCTCGAAAAACATGTACACAAGGATAACTATCACAATTAACCCATAACACTTCATCAACATTCCATACATTCATTCATATAAACCATATAATACTAATACATTATAACTATAATTCCATCATCATAATTAAGGTTTAAGTTTGCATAATGGATTAAAAGGATAGCATAATGTAAGAACATTGTCTGGAGAATATGTTTAAAAGCATCTTAAGGTAGGTGTAAAAACAATAGAAAATAAGCCATTATCTAGACCTATCACTCCCCCCAACTATCTTTTTGCTTATCCCCAAGAAAAATATTTAGGGATCTTGATTGTACTGTTGAGCAATTTGTCTTAGGTCCATAATTGTGCTAACACCTTGAATCTGCCTCAGATAAAAACCTTGATGTTTTGAAAGATGCCTCATCCAGATAGCGCCTTCTCTCTCACATTCATCACTTTTCTCCCCTGTCTAATGTGGGATCGAATAAAGGAGAATGGGTGGATGAAAAGTGAGTGGCATCTAATGAACTCCCTTGCTGATATCGATTTCCATGTAAGTATGTGTCCTTTGAAGCATAGCAATGAAATTATGCATGGAATGTGGCTCTTTCTTTTGAAGTTCAAGTGTCAAATTGTTCTATCTACCCTATAAATATTTAAAACACCGTTGTCCTACTCCCACAATTAATATTTTAATTCTATCATAGCCTGCCTCCCTGAGCCTCATGATTTTCTTACCTACTCCCTTATGTGTAAGGCATCTCATCCATTCATCAATTATTGTATTTGGATCCTTAGCCTCTCTTATGATTGGAAGTGCAATAGATTTTTCTTTCTCTTCACATTCTTCCATAATCTCACCCCTAAGTTGTTCATTCCTATAGTAAGAGGCAAGTGCCCTGATATGAAGATCCCCCACAAAGATTAAAGGGTTTCATTTTGTTTCATCAGGTTATAGAGAAAATTTGGTACATTTACTACCCTATTATGCTTGAGATGACTTAACAATTTGAAATGAGTCGTATACAAAAGGTTTTGTCTGCCATTACAGGTAATATATTGAATAATATAAGAGGCACATCTTTCCCACAACCATTGGAGAGAAAGCCTTTTTGTACCTTGTGATGAGGAATCCAATTCCTCTCCTCTTATGTAGAATTATTCCTAAGTTGTGACTGCATCAAACCGAGCTGGGAATTCTATTCCTGTCCTTGGTAGTCCTATAGCCTATGCAATGGTAGTTTCAGATGCATCTATAGAAAGTCCCTTTACCATGGCTTCATCGTATTGAATATTTTTTGCAAATCTTCTTGTTAAGTCATCACTAAATTTTGTTAATTTCAGAAAGTAGTCGAACCATCCAACCCTTGTGAAGATAGGTAGGACTGCTACGTCTTCCAAATATTTTTGGTGAGTCATTGGATCTCTTCTTATAACATCTCCTCCCACCCTTATTTTCTTCTCCACTCAATATACCAAATTTAGCTCTAAAAATTCAATTCAATCTTCCCACCACCTTCAAACTGCTCTATCACTTCAAAACCTCTATTACCTCATATATACTTACTACTATACCATACTGCAACTACAAATTCCCTTTTAATTTGAAGTTGTTGAAGTCCTCATAACTCTTAGGGTTTCAAGTTTTAGCAATTTTGAAAATGGCAGCGGAAATAGCAACAAAAATAAAACATAACTAAGGGTTTTCCATGTCATAATACTCATTAAATTTGGTTTAGGGTGGCAGATTCGAAAGGATTGGTGAAAAGACCGAGTAAGGCGTACCCTCCCCCCAACTTAATTGGTGAAGTGACCTCACTTCATGTTGATGATTTGGAGGTGGCATAAATTCATAATAATGGAAATATAAGATATAATATTTTGCATGCATGGAATTAAATGAAAAAGTGTATGAAAGTTTAAAGAAAACTGGATTAATCATAACAACATGCCTTAAGTACTGCCTCATAGAAATAACCATCTTTTACATGTGGAAACTAAAAGAATATATTTATTTGTTGATTCAATGTAACACATGTTAACTGCAAGATGATGAATAGTGGGTGGCGAATGGATTTGATGGGACAAAAAGGACAAGTATGAACTGGCAATTTGACAGCTGAAGTAATTGAATTGAGAGCAGGCAATAAAAGAATTAATTTTGCATGAAATTATGGATATGATACACGAATATTTTTTAAATGAATATGAATGAAATTGTAGTAAATATAGCACCAAATGAATTAAATATTCTTTTTGACTTCCATACGTTGCTACAGGAACATGCAATGTCAGGTCCCTAATTTGAATGTTGATAGTGTGAAGTTACAGGTCCCTTCAGCATCAGAACCCTTATGAATATTGATAACAAGTCCCTCTGAAGATGTTTTGAACATTATTGTAATGTGTAGTGTGCTTGTGAGAAAAAAAACATGAAAAATTAGTGCCAAGGAAGCTCAGGGACCGAGTCGTGTAACTCAATCTTTGGGCCACCAAAAGTGCTAGGTATGTCTCGTATCACTAAAGTAGGGCTTTGTGTATCTGATTTTGTATCAGGTTTACTGGAAGCACCATATTGTTGGATTAGTGAAAATATAAAGTCATCCTTTTGTAGTGGATTTTTATACAACTTCAATCTATGGCCATTAACCAGAAGGGAAAACCACATTGTATCAATGGTGTGTAATTGTATTTCCCCATTAGAGTAAACCTTGGTAATATCATAGGGGACCAACCATCTGGACTAGAATTTTCCCTTGAAATATTTATACTGTCAATCATATAATAGGGCCCAATCTCCCACAGTGAACTCTTTTATTTTAATGTACTAATCATGCCACTTCATCCGTTGTTGTTGTACTACCTCTATATGATGTGATGCTTCCATTCTTATTTCATCCAACCCATTCAAAGAATGAAGCCTTTCCTTCTGTGCTTCTATTAAATCCATTCCCAACTCTACTGTTGTCCTCAATGTTTTATATTCAAATTCAATAGGAAGGACTGTTGGTTTTCCATAGACTAACTCATAGGGGGTAAATCCAGTGGTTGTTTTCCATGTAGTTTTGTATGCCCAAACTGCTTCAGGTAACCTTGAAACCCAATCTTTCCTAAGCAGCTACACTTTCTTGGTGAGAATGCTTTATATCTCCCTGTTAGTGACTTCCACCTAACCATTGGCCTGTGGATGATAGGGAATTGATTTATTGTGTCTTTTTTTGTATTCTTCAACCAACTTGGCTATTAGATCAAAAGTAAGTTGCAGCCCTTGATTAGTGACTATTTCTCTAGGTACTCCATACCTAGTAAAAATATCTTTATATAAAAACTTAGCCACATTACCATCTCTAGCAAACTGTAGAGCCTTAACTTCCACCCATTTTTTCAAGTAGTCAATGCAAACAAGGATATATTCCTTGTTATTATATGTAGGAGAGATTGGCCCAAT
Organism: Sequoia sempervirens; assembly: GCA_007258455.2. NCBI lineage: Eukaryota > Viridiplantae > Streptophyta > Pinopsida > Cupressales > Cupressaceae > Sequoia > Sequoia sempervirens. Next base: position 107,156 of record VDFB02337216.1, read on the forward strand.
GAAGTCCAAACCCCATTTGTAAAAAGGTGTCAATGTCAACTAAGGTTTTAAGGGAATCTCATCACTCTTTCTTGGCCTTCCCATCCTTTGAAACCTATCACAACTCCTGGTATATTTAACAACATTTTTATGCAAAGTAGGCCAAAAATAGCCAGTTGTGAGTATCTTAAAGGTTGTTCGCTTTGCTGCAAAATGACCTCCACATGGCTCATCATGGCATGCTTTCATGATATCAAAAATATCATCTTCCTTTATCAATCTTCGCATGATGTTATTAGGCCTTGTATAAAATAGATAACCAGATATCCAGGAGTAGGGAAAACATTTGTGAACCAACTGTCTTTTCTCTCTTGGTGAGAAATGTGATGGAATTTTCCCTATGACCAAATAATTAGAAATTTATCCATACTATGGAATTTGTACTTGTAAATCAAACAAGTTTTCATTAGGGAATGAATCATCCACCACTCCTTTAGTTGATTGTGTTGGTAATCTTGATAGGAAATCTACTACCACATTTTCTTTACCAAGTTTGTCTACTATGGTAATGTCAAACTCCTGTAAGAGAAGTAGACATCTAACCAATCTCCCTCCAAATACTGGCTTGTTCATCAAATACCTGATTGTTGTGTGATATGTATGGGAAAAGATTGAATAAACAGTGGTATAGTGTTTGAATTTATTAATAGCATAGACTACAACAAGCATATTTTTTTTTCTATAGTATAGTTTAACTCTGCTCCTTGAAGATTCTTGTTGATGTAATAAATTGCATACTCCTTGTTGCCATCCTTCTGACCCAAGATTATTCCAATGGTAAAATCTAAAGCATCAGTATGTATGTGAAATGGGAGATTCCAATTAGGCCCTCTCAACATTGGTGCTTGAGTAAGAGCTTTCTTTAATTTTTCAAATGAGTGTTGACACTCAGAGGTCCATTCAAACTCAACATCCTTACTCAAAAAAACAAATAAAGGTGCATAAATCTTACTAAAATCCTCGATGAACCGCCTGTAATAACCTGCATGACCAAGGAAGCTCCTAATATCTCTTTGTTTCTGAGGAGCAGGTAAAGTAGATATTATCTTTATTTTGTGTGGATCAACCTAAATTCCTGCGTTGGATACAAAGTGTCCCAATATAATTCCCTGTGTCATCATCATGTAACATTTTTCATTGCTAAGTGATAGGTTGTGTTCTTTACACCTTTTTAGAACTTTTTCTAGGTTATTAAGAGCTTCCTCATAACTTTCACCATAAGTGGTGAAGTCATCCATGTATATCTCCATGCAGTCATGTGCATAATTAGAAAATATGTTGAGTACTGCTCTTTGAAAGGTAGTTGGAGCATCACATAGGCCACAGGGAAGAACAAAGTAAGCATAATTTCCCCAAGAACATGTAAACGTAGTCTTGTCTTGGTCCTCCAGAGCAATTTTAATCTGGTTATAATCACTAAAACCATCAAGAAATGAGAAGTACTTCTTCCTAGCTAGTGAGTCAAGTACCTGATCTATGAAGGGCAAAGGAAAATGATCTTTCCTAGTAGTTGTATTTAATTTCCTATAGTCTACACAAACTCTCCATTTCCCACCTTTTTTAGGAACAATTACCAAAGGTGAGACCCATTCACTATCTAAAATTGGATAGATAAAACCTGCATCAAGGAGCTTTTGTAGCTTAGCTTTCACTATCTCCCTAAAAGCAGGATTCATAAATCTCTGTGGTTGTCGAATGGGTCTATAACCATCATTAATATAAATCATGTGCATATATAAATCATGATCTATTCCCTTCATATCATGGTAATCCCATGCATATGCGGCTGAGTGTTCCTGTAGCACTGTTTGCAAATAATTTTGATGTTCCTCTGTCAAGGCATTATTAATGTTCAACTTCCTTCCTAGCATGATTTCCAATTCCTTTGATGACTCTTGAACTGATGAGAGATCAAGGCTTGGTATGATGGGTAAACATTGTTGAGGTAGTAATGAATGAAATAGCTATGATATCTCTTTTGTAGAGTTGGTGGGTATGATACTTTGCAAGGGGTCTTGTAGGCATATGAGGCAATCCTGCTACTACAGGCTCCTACCATAGTCATTTTGGATTATGTGAGAAATGAGTTCATCCTCATCCCGGTCATCCAATAAGGGGTTGCACTCTATAGTCATCAGTGTCTGTAGGGAGTAGTTATCCTCCTCCTCACCCAAATTGGGCCAAATGGTGTGCTCAAGGTCTACATATGGTTGGGTCAGTGGATAAAGAACCAAGTTCTTTGTAACTGTCCCATTGGATATTATCATTTTACCATACCTACAACCTATAAATGCATTGGTTGTTTCCAACCAAGGCCAGCCTAGGATGATTGGGTAACCTACAAGATTGACTTTGGGTTGCAACACTATGAAGTCTACAAGGTATTCCCAATAATCCAATGCAATGAATAGGTCTTCAATAACCCCCTTAGGCTTAACCATGGACCTATTAGCTAGCTACAAAATAATTTGTGTGGGCCTGAGTTTGACCAACTGAAGTGACTGCTTTGTTTCTTTTGTCATGACATTGATGGCTGCCCCCAAGTCTATCAAACTATTCTTAATGAGGGTTCCATTGATCTTAACGTCCACAACTGGACTACCAGGATATGTATACTTAAGGACTATAATGTAACCCAACATAATATCTACAAGATTTCCCAAGACATGAATTGTTTGTGGATCTTTTATTTTCTTGCCTAGTTTCTTAAGAAATAGATCCCTTACAGTTTCAGTATAGATAGGGATGTCTTTGATAGCTTGGATAAGTGGGATTTTGATGCTTACAACTTTCAATTTCCCTAAAAGGTCTGTCTCAGCCTATGTGTGATGCTTTTACATAGCTAGGTGTTCAGGAAAAGGTATCTTGAGATTTGAGGTAGTTTGGCATACTTGATTTGACTCAGGTTCTAAAGATGGTTTATCGAAACCATCAATTGCAGGTTCCTCATCCTCCATTTCTATAATTTGGGGGGATGAAGGTCCAGCAAGTTGTTTTCCTATTCTGAGATGGACATCACTCACCTCTACCTAATAAGTGGGGTATTGTATAGCTTTGTTAGTATAAGCATGTTGAACAGGCTTAGTGTTAGGGTTAGGTGCAGGTTGGGCAGGTATTTATTTTTTATTAAGGAACAAACAGGTTTTAAAGGGATCCTGAAACCCTTAAAAATCAAATAGTGAAGGATATAACATTAACATAGCACAAACAAAAACAAGAAGCTTCCCACAAAGAAGAAAACACTAGAAACCAGGGCAACACAACCACAAAAATTTGACAAAAAACTACAAAACAACCAACCCCTAGGCTAGGTTCCTAAGAATCTCTGCCACTTCCTACTCCAAGTTGTTCATATTAAGTGCAAACTTCTTGATCTCCTAGATGTTTACTAAAGCTTGGTCTACCTTCCTTTTCAAAATTCCTCTGGTCTTATTACTCAACCCCCCACTATCCGACTGCCCTTCCTCTTTGTCCAAATCAAGAAACACAATAGTCTTTACCTGATGGGATTTTTCCAGGTTCTCCACCATGGTATTCATGGTCTGTCCAATGGATTTTAAAATCTTATGGTTCATAACCAACACTTTGTGGAGAGAGTTTTTGATGTTCCTTATCTGCTCCTCCATATCCGCCTACTTTCCATCATGATTTCTTTTAAAATCTTGTAATTCATCCATTTTTTTCTTGAGGCACTCAACCATATACTTCTTCTCTTCCTCAGTCCATAAGTCAGTAGCTTGACCACTACCACTGCCTCTGTTATTGTCAGCATCAGCTTTCTCCATTTTACTGTTCATGGCTCTCTGGTTCAACTTAATCTCCTTAATTTCAAAGAACACCCATCTCATTAACCTAAAATTATCCACCACCCCATTGCGGGCTATAGCAAGAACATCAGTGGGAAATTCCCGTTCCTCCTTAAAATAATGATCCCCCACCTTGAGGTCTATAGGGAAACAAGGTCTCTCTTCTCTATCGGTTGTAGGATGGCTGGAATACTCAAACACGGAAACTGACTACGAATCCTCATCATTCACATCATAGGAAGGGTCCTCTAACACCTTTCTCTTACCCTTCTTTTGAGGAGAATCCCTAGATTTCCCTTTTTCCTTGTCAACAACCCTATCTTTAGACGATGGAATCTAGTGCCTAAAATGATTAAGAAGGACAAAATGATACCCAAAGACTCTGGTATAATGACCATCCAAAGTGACATACTCCATCAACACATTCAAAACCATCCTCTGGTGCGAGATAATTCTATCCGAGTCATAGTAACTTTTGGAAGTCCTTCGTAACTCCTCCCTCTCAGCATCTGACTTAGGAAATTTGTTGACCACTTCATCAAATTGCTTCCTATCCTTGTAGAATTTGATACCCTCCGTCGAGAGACCCGTAACCTCAATAATTAATTGTTCATTGATGATCATGTGTCTACCAAACAAGTTTATCTCACCATCCTTCCAATCTTTCGTAAAAACCCTAGTCACCTCTGGGTCCCAACCATGGAGTTTCTCAATAAAGATAGTAATGCCACCATTATCCAACTTCTTCTAGAGCTTTGGATTGCTCCTTAACTATGCACTGCTTATCGGCTCCACCCTACAAATTTTTCCACCCATCATATTTCTAGCAGGAATAGAATAGTCCAGAACCTTGTAGAAACAAGCTCCTAAAATGCCCAGAAAGTGTGCGAAACTAATCACATCCAAACACGAGATAAAGTAATTACTCCTCGGCAAACTAGGAATAATCATTAACTCACAGTCTTGAGATTGCAGGGGAGGACACTCAACCATCATTCAATGGAATGGGAAATTGCACCTTCCTGTGAACATGGTCATACGTCATCAGGACCTTAACGCCAGCCTCCAACTCATCATGCCCTTGCCACATCATCTTTTTCTGAGCTTTGACACCTTTTTTGGTGAAAAAATCTGCCACCATATTTATTTCCCGATAAGCATGCGAGATATAAATTTTCTCAAAATTATTAATAATCTCCTTAGAAAGGTCTATCCAATTCTGTATAGACCATGAAGGTTTCTGACGACCCTTTAGGTATTGTATTATATTGTTTGAATCCCCTTCAATCCACACATTTTTAAACTTCAATTGGCTAGCGAGCTTCAAGGTTTGAAAAAAACTAGAGGCTTCGGCAACATGGTTGGTCTGAATGCCCAAAGAATATCTTCCCAATAGAAACACATTGGATGTCGATGGATTCGGCATGACTCATGGCGCTTGTTATAACGTCTTGCCAACTGTTGGGACTTATGTCGATATCGATATGAAGACTTTGTGGCATTGGGGAGACATTGTTAGTGTCTCACCAACATGCCAACAAAGTTGAATGTTTCCTTTGACCGTTTGACCTTCCTATATGGCGTCTCATGGACCAATCAGAGGAAGTGAAATTCAAATAGTTGGCAGTTTGATTTTTGCAACAGTTATGATGCTGGAGCTGAACTGCATACAGGGAAAAATCAATTGCTCGAAAGGAAATTATCTATGTTGGTTAATGGCGGATAAGAATGAATAGAAGAGAAAAATCAGAATGCGATAAGATAAAAGTAGATCAATTCTGATGAGATGAGTATCAGATTCTTGAGAGCATTTTCTGTAACTGGATGAACAGTGAATGAAGCTACTGTAAACTAATACCAGAGAGTTGTATCTCTGCATTGTATGTAATTTTTTTTATTACTGAAATACAAAGAGATTCAGCTTGGTGTGGTGGGTTTTTTCTCGATAGGGTTTTCCTACGTAAATCTGGTGTTCATTTATCTTTGTGTATTTGTTTTGTTTCTATAAATCTTTCATGTGTGTCTTAATTGGACTGTAATTAGAAAATTAAAATTACTATTTGCTTTCTCCCTGTGGTTTTGACGTTAGGAAAGTGTTTCCGTACCTCTGCTTTCCTTACAAGTGGTATCAGAGCCTGGCCAGTTGTGTTGTCCTTGTGAGTGGGTTGGGTTTTTTGTGTCAATCCTTTTCGAGTGGGAGTTTGGTAGATGTATGATAATTTAATTACAGATTAAGATGGCAAGCACATCCAGAAAGATGGATATAGAGAAATTCAATGGTAGCAATTTTGAGTTGTGGAAACTCAAAATGGAAGATCTGTTAGTGGACCAAGATCTTTGGACTGCTGTGACTGAAACAAAACTTCAGGCCATGAAGCAAGAAGATTGGGACCTGGCAGATAGAAAATCAAAAGGGCTGATAAGGCTCTATTTAGCAGACTCTATTCTTCTGAACGTTCATGATTAAAAGACTGCATCTTCCTTGTGGAAAAGACTGGCATCTATTTATTAAGGCAAGTCCTTGGTAAAAAAATTGTTCTTGAGGAAGAAGTTGTACTCTTTGAGAATGCAGGAGGGAGGATCTGTTGCTGATCATTTGAACACATTCAACATGCTGATTGCTTAGTTAGCATCTGTTGGTGTGAAAATTGAATATGAAGATCGCTACATGTTGTTGTTATGTTCTTTGCCTAATTCATGGGATCATCTAGTGATGGATATTGGGAGTACAACATCCACATTCAAGATGGAAGATGTTGTTGCCTCTTTGTTATCAGAAAAAATGAGAAGAAAATCTTCTGAGATGGCAAAGGAGGCTCTAGCTGTCAGAGGCAGATTGAGGGAGAAAGGCAAGAAGAAGGACAAGAAATCCAGATCAAAATCAGGAGAGAGATCTAAGTCTCCTGGCAAGAAGTCCAAGGTGAAGTGCTGGAATTGTGGGCAACCTAGTCATGTCCGAAAGGATTGCAAGGAGAAGAAAAAGAAGAAGAAGAACTCTTCTAGCAATGATTCTTCTTATAGTGATGCAAACGCCTTCATTGCAGCTTTGGCTACACGAGCATTAGATGATGTCTGGCTGATTGATTCTGGAGCATCTTTCCACATGACATCTCATAGAGAATGGTTCACGAAGTATGAAAACTATGATGGTGGAAAGGTATACTTAGCAAGTGATTCATCTTTGGAAATTGTTGGTCGTGGAAGAGTCAAAATTCAATTCCCTGATGGAAGAGTGAAGGGAATCAATGATATAATGCACATACCAAGTTTGGCTCAAACTCTACTTTTTGTAAGTAAGATGAATGATATCGGAGTGCAGGTCACGTTATCTGGAAATGGCTACAAGATGACTAGAGGCTCTATGGTGCTGGCTAGGGGTGCTCGAATTAGTACCCTATACAAGTTGGATGCACTGGTTGTCTAATGCAACAGTGTCTCTGCAAAGTCACTTAAGGCTGCTCATGGAGAAAAGAAGGAAAACGTTCCTGATGGTGTAAAATCCATGGAGGTTAAACTTCCAGCAGAGAAGACTATGCTCTGGCATCATAGGCTAGGCCACATTGGTGAGAAAGGTTTAAAAACCTTGAAAAATAAAAACCTGGTAGAAGGGCTTGAAGATTGTAACCTTGAGTTTGAATTTTGTGAACATTGCATATATGGTAAACAACCTGCGTTTCATTTTATTCCAGTTCTCACAAATCTTCTGGTTTGCTTGATTATATTCATTCTGATGTTTTTGGTCCAGTGAATGTTCCATCTCTATCTAAATCAAGATACTATGTATCGTTTATTGATGATTATTCAAGAAGAACATTTGTATATTTTCTGAAAAGTAAATCAGAAGTGTTCAGTCGATTTAAGGAATTTAAAAACCTTGTTGAAAATCAGACTGGTAGGAAGATAAAATGTTTAAGAACTGACAATGGCAGTGAGTTTTGTTCAGATGAATTTGAAAGGTACTATAAGGACCATGGGATTAAAAGACATAAGACTACACCTTACACTCCATAGGAAAATGGAGTTGCTGAAAGGTTCAACAGGACAGTAATGGAAAGAGCACGAAGTATGTTGAGCAGTGCTGGCTTGGAGGAGAATTTCTGAGTTGAAGCAGTCTCTACAGCATGTTACTTGGTAAATTGTTCTCCTAACTCTGCTCTTGTTGAGAAGACACCTTTGGAAGCATGGTCTGGAAAGAAGCCCTCTCTGAGACATATATTCGTGTCTTTGGTTGTGATGCATATGCATATGTGCCATTTGAAAAAAGATCCAAGTTGGAAAACAAAGCTATAAAGTGTATTTTTATTGGCTATAGTGCTAGCATAAAACGATACAAGCTTTGGAACCCTGAGACTAAGAAGGTTTTGCACAACAGAAGTGTTATCTTTTGTGAGCTGAAGCCTTCTACATTGGATCTATGGTCAGAGAATAAATCAAAAAATGAAAAGGATGTAGCAAAAATTCCTCCGACACCAGATAAAGAGGAATTGAAAAATCAAAATGTACCTGATACTGAGGAGAGGTCAAGTAGTTCTGAAAGTTCTAAAGAAGATGAAGAACCACCTCAGCCTCAGCCTAAGAGGAGGTCAATTTGTGAAAGAAAGCAACTTGATAGGTATGGGTTTTCTTTGATTGAGTCTACTTGTGCCTATGCTTTAATTTCTAGCACTGATGAACCTAGGACTGTGAAAGAGGCATTTAAAATATTTGATTCAAACTCTTGGTTGGAAGCCATGAATGAAGAAATGGCATCATTAGAAAAGAATGATACCTGGAGTTTGATGCCATTGCCTAAAGGAAAAAAAGCTATGGGCTGCAAATGGGTGTTTAAAAAGAAAATTGGTCTGGATGGCAGTGTAGAAAAATATAAAGCGAGGCTGGTTGCAAAAGGTTATTCCTAGGTAGAGGGAATTGATTATGGAGGAATATTTTCTCCTGTAGCTAAGCTGACATCTATTAGATTTCTTTTGTCACTTGCATCAGCATATGACTTAGAAATTGAACAGATGGATGTGAAGACAGCGTTTCTTCATGGTGATCTTGAAGAAGAAATTTATATGTCCCAGCCGGAGCACTTTGTGGAAAAAAGTAAAGAAAGACTAGTTTGCAAGTTAAAGAAATCTCTGTATGGGTTAAAACAGTCTCCTAGAATGTGGTACCAAAATTTTGACACTTTTTTTTTGTCATTAGGATTTGTAAGATCAAAATCTGATCACTGTGTGTATTACAAAGCTGAAAGTGATCAAGTTCTTATTATTGCTCTCTATGTTGATGATATGTTGTTCATAGGCAATAGTAAGCTCATGATTTCTGATCTTAAGTCTCAATTATCTGCAAAGTTTGAAATGAAAGATCTTGGTGCAGAAAGGTATATTTTGGGAATGGAAATAACCAGGGACAGGAAGAATAGAAAACTTTGGCTCAGTCAGAGCAAGTATATCATGACTATTCTAGAGAGATTTTGTATGACTGATTGCAAGCAGCTAGTTGTTCTAGTTACGCAGGGAACAAAGCTATATGTTGAAGACTGTCCAAAATATCCTACTGAGATGGAGGACATGACCAGTGTGCCATATGCTAGTGCGGTTAGCAGCCTTATGTATGTAATGGTCTGTACAAGGCCGACATTGCTGCAAGTTGGGAGTTCTTAGTCGGTTTATGGCTAATCACGGAAGGACACATTGGGATGTTGTGAAGAGAGTGTTTAGATATCGAAGGGCACTTCGGACTATGCTTTGTGTTACCATGGGAACTTGGTTGAATCACGAGGACTCTCAGTATTCAAGGTTATGTGACTCCTAATTGGGCAAAGGGACATTGAAGAAAGATCCACAGTGGATATGTTTTCATGATGAATGGTGGTGCAGTGAGTTGGATGAGCAAGCGGCGGTATAGTCACTTTGTCCACTACAGAGAGAATACATGGCAGCTACACATGCCTGTAAAGAAGCAATCTGGTTAAAACATTTGTGTTCTAACATTGGTTTTGATGCAGGAAAAATTACTATTTACTGTGACAGTCAGAGTGCTATATGTTTGGCAAAGAATCCTACTTTCCATGCCAGGATGAAACATATAGATGTACAATATCACTTTGTACGAGATATGGTGGAGGGTGGGAAGGTCTCTTTGGAGAAAGTGGATACTTTGGAAAATGTTGCAGATGCATTGACAAAGCCTATGAGCATAGAAAAATACAGTTAGTGTGCCAGTTCGATGGGCCTCTTGGCCCATGAATTTCAGTAGTTTTATTATGCTCTAGAGGTGTCAGTAAGATCTTCGTCAAGTGGGAGCTTGTTGGAATATGTGCCTCAAGTCTTACTGACATGTAACTCCTGCAGGGAAAAGTCGCTGTGACATTATTCATGTCTGGCTGACTAGCTGTTATAAATTCTCTTGAAATGTTCATGTCGCCAAGACAGAGTTGATGTCTTTCCGACAAGTCTATCGCTGTGACCTTTTTGTGTTCAGAGTGACCTTTTGTCGAAGGAAACCTCTAGGCGACAATATGTTCTTATCGGGCTAACACAAGGGCTTCAATAAGATGTTCCAACGACAATGGAAGATCACGCTGACGGGGATACAACTGAAGTCATCGGGGTAATCACAAGGGCTTCGGTAAGATGTCCCAGCGAGTAAGAAATGTCTCACCGACAAAGGTTGCTATTAGGTGTCAAAGCGGATGACGGGGTAGCTCAAGGGTTTCGGGGAGAAGTCCCAGCGACTGGAGAATGTCTCACTGATAGCATATGGCATTGGGGTAACACAAGGATCTCGGGGAGATCTCTCAGTGACTATGTGAAGTCTCGTCGACAGTGGAGGTTTTGGTAAGATGTCCCAGCGATGAAGAAAGGTCTCCCTGATGGGAGTATTCACTTGGTGCCTTCACAGTGACAAAAGACCTCGATATAAGGTCTTGGTGAAAGCGATAAGTCTCGCCAACTCTTGGATGGTTTCGGTATGACTTAAACACTCGGTATGAGGTCTCAGCGACCGAAGGAGAGTCTCGCTGATAGTCTTCGGGATGGCTTGTTTGCTCGGTGAAAGGTCTTGGCGAAAGACATAAGTCTTGCTGACTCGGTAAGACTTGGTTGTGCTCAGAGTGAAGTCTTGGTGAAAGATGAATGTCTTGCCAACTGTCAGGTGCTTCGGTGAAACTTGAGGAGACTCGATGAGAACTCTTGGTGAATGGTAAAGTCTTGCCGATGGCAAAGTTGAAATCGATATGACTTGTGAGCATCGGTAAAACGTCTTGCCGATGGAGGAATCTTTTGCCGATAGAAACACATTGGATGTCAATGGATTCGACATGACTCATGGCGCTCGTTATAACGTCTTGCCGACTATTGGGACTTATGCCGATATCGATATGAAGACTTTGTGGCATTAGGGAGACACTGTTAGTGTCTCACCGACATGCCAACAAAGTTGAATGTTTCCTTTGACCGTTTGACCTTCCTATGTGGCGTCTTGTGGACCAATCAGAGGAAGTGAAATTCAAATAGTTGGTGGTTTGATTTTTGCAACAGTTATGACGCTGGAGCTGAACTGCATGCAGGGAAAAATCAATTGCTTGAAAGGAAATTATCTATGCTGGGTAATGGCGGATAAGAATGAACAGAAGAGAAAAATTAGAATGCGATAAGATAAAAGCAGATCAATTCTGATGAGATGAGTATCAGATTCTTGAGAGCATTTTCTGTAATTGGATGAACAGTGAATGAAGCTACTGTAAACTAATACCATAGAGTTGTATCTCTGCATTGTATGTAATTTGTTTATTACTGAAATACAAAGAGATTCAGCTTGGTGTGGTGGGTTTTTTCCCGATAAGGTTTCCCATGTAAATCTGGTGTTCATTTATCTTTGTGTCTTTGTTCTGTTTCTGTAAATCTTTCGTGTGTGTCTTAATTGGATTGTAATTAGAAAATTTAAAGTACTGTCTTCTTTCTCCCTTGTGGTTTTGACGTTAGGAAAGTGTTTCTGTACCTCTGCTTTCCTTACAGGAACTGCCACAGCCTCAATAAAGCACCCATTCTCATCCCTTATCACCCCTCCACTCCCAACAGGCCTAGGATTTCCCTTGGTCACACCATCAAAGTTGATTTTAACCCAACCAGGGGGAGGGAGACTCCAGAATATGCCATCTCTAGGATCCTTGGTACTTTTGGACATATTGAACATATCCACATTAATTTTCTAGGCTCCCGCCTTGGGTAGGTATTTGTTGTTGCTTGGGTGGCTAGGATGTAGGATTTGATGGAGGCATTAAATCATGTTGCTATTGTGGAGGAGGGAGCATAGGCTATTGGTAGTTCATATTTTGTTGTTGCCATTGCTAGCCTTTCTGCCACTGAGGCTGCCACCGATTTTTTTGGGTTGGCCATTATGGATTGTAATTGGAACGCTAAAAAATTTTCTATGACCAAGGATTTGGCTATTGGTTCCAATTTGGCTAAGCCTATGGCCATCGTTGAGGGTTTTGCCATTGGTTTTGGTTTACTTGCCAGTGTTGAGAGTTCCAAGAAGAAAAGTTTTGATTCCCAATAGGAAATGATGAATTAAACCTTAGGGGGTCTTGTGGCATACCTTGTCTTTGTTTCCATGGCCTCGTTTGTGCCATATAAAAGAGATTCCCATCATTTCCTTCAATTGGTTGAAAATCAAGCTTCTCAAATTTATCCTGCTAGATATTGGCCACTCTTTTGTATTTATAATTTTCTTTTCTTTGCCTGCACCTTGGACAATATTCAATAAGCATAGCCTCATTTTCCTCCTACTTTTTCTTAATGTGGAGAGTATCCGATTGAGTTTCCAAATCACTAATCATATCCTCCTTCATGTTGGATAATAGATTGCTTAGCTTTATTTTTAAAACCCCTGTAGATGATTTACTAATAACTGATGTTCTATCTCCTCTTGGCCTTTTTGTAAAGGTCTTGGAATAATTCTTGCAGGCCTTACAAATGTTTGAGAATGGTAGATGAGAAATATCTCCTTGGCCAATGAGGTTTAAGGCATCCATGCAATCTTCATTAACTCCCCTCAAAAAGACTAACTTGAGAGACTCTTTTGACAACTTGTTCTGAGTGTTTTTCATTAGAGCAAACTGAAATATTTCCACATAATCTTCTAAAGGCTCATCATCCTTTTGTGTCATTCTGAATATATCATCTTTCCTTCTGTCAGGTCCCCTACAATAATCCTGATACTTTTCTATGAAGAAGGTCTTCATAGTTTCCCAGTTAGGAACAACATCCCTTCCCAATCCCATGAACCATCTTAAGGTTGCATCCTTAAGAGTTCTAGGGAAGAGTGAGCAGTGAGCCCTTGGTAATGCGCCATTCTTTTCTTCCGAGCAGTGAGCCCTTCTGGTAGTGAGTCTACTCTATTCAATTTTTCTATTCATATATATGTGAGTTAATCCTCATTATGGTTTTTCCTTGATTAGGATTTTCCACATAAATTTGGTGTTCTCTTGTGTATGGTTTTGAATGCGTTTATGTTTCATGTGTTTACATTCATGCTAATGCTTAATATGGTTTTAAGGGTTTAAGGCATAAGAGGGCTTGATGGTTTTAATGTGCAACTGATTCAACCCTCTCTCAGTTGTTTTTTTGTGTCTAAAAATTGGTATCAAAGCTATGGTTCCTTGGAAGAATATTAACCGCTTGAGGTAGATCTAAATGGTGCACAAGATGGGTGTCAAAGTGCCTATATTCGATGGAACAAATTATGCCTTCTGGAAAGCCAAGATGGAAGCATTTCTTGTCTCATTAGGGTTTGGTGTCTCGAAGTCAATTGAAAATGGATATACAATGCCTACTACTTCTCTAGAAAGTGATGATGAGATCAAGGACCATGAGAATAATGGAAAGAAAGGAATGTTATTTTGAGAGCACTTTTTTATTTAAAAATTATGACTTGGTGATAAGCCTCAAAACTGCTAAAGAGATCTAGACAAAGTTACAAAGCATTTATGAAGGAGATGATAAGGTCAAGCAAGCAAAGATGTAGAATTTCAAAGCTAAATTTGAAACCCTAAGGATGTTAGAGGATGAAAATATTGTAAGCTACATGCTCATGGTGGTTGAAATTTCCAATGCCATCAATAGTCCTTGTGGAAAACTGGAGAAAAGTGAAGTTGTGAAAAAGGTATTGATAACTCTTCCTAAATCTTATAGTGCTAAAGTTTCTACTATTGAGGAAGCTCAAAATTTGGATCAATATACTAGAGATCAAATATTTGGTTCTTTGACTACTTTTGAATTAAGAGAGTTTTACAAAGATGCTACAAAAAAGGAGTTTTCCTTTAAAGTTGGAAAGAAAGAGAAGGATGTTGAATCAGATCCAGATGATCTTGATGAGCTGGAAGCAAATTTTTTAAGGAGATTGGAAAAGGGCACTAGAAAATATAGAGGTAAGTCACCCTTCAAATGTTTCAATTATGGAAATATAGGTCATTATGCTTCGAAATGTCCAATCAAAATTTTGAATGACAAAAACAAAGATCATAAAGGTAAATTTATCAAGAAGAGTATGGTAAGTTTTGATTGGACATTTCAAAGCATACTGTTGAAGAAGTTTGAAATAGAGGACTCTAAATGAATATGCACTTCCATGGTTATTGGCTGTAAGTTGAGAAAAAATGATGAATCTCCTAAAACAAATTAGAGCAAGTATATATCAATGATTAGTGGAATGCTATATCTATCTACTACTAGATCAAATATCATGCATGTAGTATGTATTGTGGCAATATTTAAAGAAGATCCTAGAGAATCACATGTGGTAGCAATAAAAATGATATTTAGATATTTGAAGGGAACTTCAAACTTTGGTCTGTGGTATCCTAGGGATGTTGATTTCTCTTTGAGTGCTTATATAGATTTAGATTGGGTAGGTTGTACAGATGATAGAAGAAGTACAAGTGGAAGTGATTTCTTTCTTGAAATAGATTAGTGTCTTGGTTAAGTAAGAAGCATGATTTAGTGTTATTATCTAATGAAGAGAAAAAATATATTGCTATAGCATCTTGCTACACATAGGTGTTGTGGATGAAGTAGACATTGAAAGATATTAGAGTTTCATTTGATGAACATATTTCTATCTTGTGTGATAAGACAAGTACTATCAAAATTTCAAAAAATTCGGTGATGCATTCAAGGACAAAGCATATCTCTATCCGGTATCACTTTCTAAGAGAAAGTTGCAAAGAATGAAGTGAAGTTGGAGTATGTGTCTACAAAGGATCAAGCATCTAAGATATTTTCACAAAGGATCTTCCAAAAGATACTTTTGAGTATCTCAGATAGAAGCTAGGGGTTATTGCCCCTCCTTTTAACTAGATGCATAGGTTGGTGCATCTATCCAAGGAGTAATTCAAGACTTATTCTTTTAAATCCTAACAGAGAATCTGTATAGTGGATGTAAAGCTCAAGACAATTATTGCAGGTCGGTGAAGGTATGCAAAAAGAAAATCAAAATTCACCTAAGTGGAAAGTATAGAGAGAGTGAAGAGAAGCCGATAGAGAATGAACAAGTTGTGAATGAGTAGAACCCAAACAAAAATTAGAGATATTTATTAGGGTTAACATTCAAGGTGCAAAATAGAGAGGTGCAGAGTAGAGAATTGAGTTGTAGAGATAACAACAAAGATTTGTGCAGTTGCAAATAGGGTCGCAACATTGAATTGTGTTCAATAGAAAAAAAAATTATTACTTTGCATTGTAAATTTGATTGGTGGGTGCTATTAGATAACTGGGTAGGTGCTCAGTGTAGGGAGTTGGTGTTTCCTTAGAGGGGTGCTCCTAAAACCAGGGGATTGGTGTCTCCTTAGGGTTGGTTCCCTTAAACTTTGTAATTAGAGATTTCATTATGACATTGGATTTGACCAGTAGACTTAAGCAACTTTTGTCATTGTGGTTTTTCCCATCTTGGGTTTTCCACGTATATCATGTGTTATGGGATTTTGTGTGTGTGCATGTTTATCTCTCTGCTTGTTTAGTAAATCTGCATAAAGGGCTAAAAGGAATTAGTTTTAATTAATCTACTGATTCACCCCCCTCTCAGTATATTGTTGTGTTCCATCAAAGATCTATTTTTAAAACATCCCTTGCATTAAGGAATTTGGAGACAAATGGGGATATGATTGAAATTAGTCTATGCATACCCCATAACAACTCCAAACTTGTCACTTTTCAAAATAGGCACTTAACAGGGGTCATATCTCGAGTTTACTCAAAGATATGAGTTCTATTCAGTACCTAACCATTGGGTTAACACCCTAAGGGTCTAAAAATGATATAACTACATAAAATAAACCTTTTTCCACCCCCTTTTGAATCAAATAAATTAAAATCCCAAATTTCTCTCAAATATAAAATAAATATAAATTAAAATACAACTTAAAGAGTTAAAGACTTAAAAAATTAAAAATAAAATACATTCATGTCTCAAGCCATTTCACATATATCACATTACATTAAAACTATAGTCCCTCCAAATGGACTATAGCTAACATTCACAGGGTTTATCACATTGGGTTCCTTGAAGACCTCCAGTTCTATGACCATGAAATTTATACCTGCACACTCAATTTCACACATTAATATATTTAATGAAATTATATAGTTGAAGTGACTTAAATAAAATATATATATTCACATAAAAAAGTTTCCATCACACATTTTTAAATCACACCAAAATACCAATTCACAATTATCACAGTCCCATATATTCATAATCATTGAATTTTCCTAATAACGTTTATTGAATTTTCATAAAGTGACACTAATTATAATTTCATAATTTCAATTATAATTTAATAATTTTACTCATCCCAATATTGCAATTAACATTTATATCACAATTATCATTTCATCATCATACCATTAATTATTTATCAATTCTACTCATGCATCAATAATCATCAATAACCTTAAACATAAAGTCTAAAATTCAAACCATCATAATACAAAATCAAACATAAAGTCTAATGTCTAAATCATCATAATACAAATAACATCATAGAGTATCAGTATGAATCTTAACGTAATGTCAAATAATCAACACGAGAATAACAAATTGTGTCAATCTAAAAGGAAATAAAGTAGCATAATCTGGAATTAATGAGTGGGCCTCACATGGATTATGTGTAAAGAGGAACAAAGAGAGGAATAATGGAAGATGGAAGAGACATCAAATTTCAAAGAAAGGTGAGAAAGAATGTTCAAGCGGATAAGGTAGAGAGATGGATTTAGGATGAGCATGTCATTTACAAATGTTTATGAGTTTCACTCATGTAACATTTTTAATCTACCATGGGTGTTTGATGTAGGAGCATCGATGGTTGCATGCAATCTAGCATCAACCAAAAGATTAAAATTTTGATGTGACATTGTTTGAAAAATGTTTTGAGTAAAAAGTTGATTATCTTAATCCAAAAATAAAAATTTAATTAATTGGAAAAATATTTTGTTGCAAATGATGTAGTGGGAGATAGTGCTGGAAATATAATTTTAATGTTTGAAATGACAAAAATCAACTTGGGTGTGGGTTTTTTGGGAATTACAAAATGTTGTAGGTCATTTAAAATTCCTCATCAAGTATAGGAAAAAATGGGATGCCCATGTTGTGTTGGCAGAGAATTTTTCAAAACGGGCTCCAAGTTGTGAGGAGTAGAGAATCTCAGTTGTCAGGCTATTCAAGGCTTTTCTTCCTGGGAGTGATTTGAACATACCTAGGAGGATTTAATATTTTATTTGATGATTTAATTTTTTTCCCAGTTGGGCATGGAAGAGGAGTTACAAGATTGATGAAGATAGTGGTTTCTGGAGGAGGTGATTTTGGAAAATTTGTTTTGACTCATTTTTTTCAGAATGTGGTGTGTGGGAAGTTGGGCATAGCTTTTCCTGGGAGAGGTGTGGAGAAATTTTTGTTCCATGTTGGGGGTGAAATACTACAACAAATATGTTTGAAAGATTGCAAGAATATTGTGCTACTCATTTTTCAAAAGATGGTTGTAGGCAAGAGAAGAATGAAGTTGTAGGAAGAAGTGGGATTGAAGAAGACTCACCTGCGAATGATTTTGTAGTTTGTATTAGACCTTTGAATCTGTTTTTTGATGTTTTCCTTCAGTCCAAAGGGCTTCAAATATAGTATTTTCATTTTTTTCATAATTCCATTTGTTATAGGAGACTTTAAACAATAGAAACATTATTACTTGTTGATTCTTGCATTTTTCAAATCGTTTTCTAAAATTGTTTCTTGTGAGAGTGAAGTGTGTTGAGAGTTGAAGGAACTCTCTTGCATCATTATAAGTGGTAAGAATGAGATAGAAGAGGTGAAAATAGATCAATGGAAGGACCATATTACCTTAGTGAAAAATAAGCTACATTTCATAGTCATTCCAAAGAATGAACATGAATAGATATGATTGGTCACCCTTAACCCAATTTTATTCTCACTAAATTTTATTGTTAAATCATACAACTTATAATATCCAATCAGTTATAGGTGGATGGAAAATCTATTAGGTTAAAATATAATAAATTCTCAAAAGGTTGAAATCATTAAAATTTAGTTTTGCAATGTAGAAACTAAAAAGAAGGGTTAACAATCCCTATGTGATTTGAACATCAATATTGGGTAAAGCAAAATAAATGTACTATATTGCAACACATTATATCACACTTTCATAATATGCACTATGTTGACATGTTTATAGATCTCTCTAAGTTGCAATATTTTATATATTCCTAAATAATCCAGTGATCAACTTCTTAAGCCCCATTTTAACTACAAATAATCATTACTAATTTTTAATTTCTAATGTACACAAGTTTCCTCTAAGATTGCATCTATAATATAATTAATATAATTAATTAAGTTGTCATAAAAGATTTTGAAATTCAAATATGACCATGTCAACATTTCTCAAATTTACCAAACTTGTTGCCCAATAATCTCATAAACTATGGAAGAAACTGCAAAAATCTATTACTAAGATATTTGTTAATCCATAACTATGTGATTGACCTAATATATATCATCATAAAACTAACATATTTATTGGATAGATTCAACTATCAACACATTGACTACACTTTCTAATAGTGTAAACATTAATTAAATAAAGAAGACAAAAGCCATTATACATGAAATAAGGAAAAAATGTCATTGTGTATTCACAAAGTTCAACAAAGCCATAAGAAAACTTGAAACCATATACTCACTAACCAAGGTTATGATCAATACTCCCCCTACAATATAGTAATTCGAGTCATCTTCTAGTTCCTAAATCTTAGTTTCATCGGTCTATTAAAACAATGTGGCATTAGGTGCGTAGTCAAAAACTTGTCAAGATTATTGTGTATATATCTCTTTTAAGGAAAAAAACAAATCAATTATCCAATGATTGGGTGTGGTTATAAGTGGGATGCCTAGACAATGCAAATTGGAATTGTCATGATGTTGCACTTGCCTCAATCTCTTTCTTACTATTGAATGTTCCTTTATTAACTCTACCATTGACGAGGTCATAATGCCATGGTGGGAATTGGAATCTCATGAATTTCCATTTATAAATTAAGCTTTATTTTCAGTGCATAGGGACTGATTTGATGATTAATGATGAGTCACCAAACAATAGGTTCTCATTGGTGAGCTCATACATCTAATTTTCAAACCATCCATAACGGTGATTTTTTTAAAAGCACCAAAGCTCATTATATTTCCTTTAATCCCTTAAGTCTTCCAATCCTTCACTTTCATATGCATTGATCTTGATGCAAGTTTTCAATTGTACTCATTTCTTTATTTTATGATTTCTTAGGAAAAAAAGGGATCTAACCAACAAAATTGCAATTTTATCCTCAAGTGATCAAGATTATGTTCCCATTGATCCTTGAAAACTTTAATTTCATTCTCAACATCATCTAAATCCATCTTAGATAGCTTATAGCCTTGAAATTTCTATAGCTACTACAACCTATAAGATAAGACCATACATAACACAATTTCAATTGACCTAATCAATAATTTCAAGTATTAATTGACCACCAACATATAGAGTGTATTCATGTCAGATTTAAGTCTAACTACCTAGGAGGATGGTTCAGAATGCCATCACACAAAGAACATAGGAATAAACATTAAGTATGTAGTTTCAAACATTAGTGAATGGGTTGGCTTAACCAACACACTCTAAGCATTGAATTCCTGGGTGTTGTGTCATGTGGGCCCCTTTTAACTTCACCTTTTTTTAGACCTACCCTTTTCTTAGTTCCATAGAAATTAACTGTCACATAAAAAAACTACAGAGTTTGTGAGTCGTGACCATCATGTGGTTTTCAAGTGTATGCAAAATGGCTTGTGTGGCTTTAGATGCACAAAAAATTTAGTGTACCATAAATGTATTTATGTTGGAAAAATTTATGATAGCATTAAATATAATTTTATGATTTATTAAATAAAATAAATAGCATTTATTTTTCTATTCTTTTTGTTTTTATGATTTAAGCAAATAAAATAACTTTTAATTAGTTAAATAAAAATAAATAAAATTTATTAATAATATTTTTTTATGAATATGTTTTTGATTAGGGGTAAAATAGGTTTTCAATGGACCCGAAACCATTTACAATTAGGTTTTGTAGGGACTTGAAACCCTATCATAACAATGAATGCTACCAAATGGTAAACCATAGACAACCAATAGCCAAACTACAATAGTTAAAGAGAAAATGAGCATGAAAAACTAATTGCATCTAAATAAGGCCAGAGCCTCAAATCATACCAACTCATGAAAAACAACAATCTTGAGCACCAAACAAAGAAAATTCCTTAAGCTAGATAAAACATACAATCACCACTACCTAAATTAGTCAGGCAACAACAAATAAACTGCTCAAAAAAATAGTTCCTAAACTAGAAGTCCACAGCAAACCAACCACTCAAAAAAACACTTTGACACATGAAGAAAAACAACCCTCTCATGTAAACTCAAACTCCACCTATATAGGATCCAACTCCACCTCAAAAGGAACTGCAAGAGAGAACACCAACTGGAGAATCATAAGCCACCCATCATACCCACAAAGCAAATCTTGACCTCAATAGAAGGTATCTCCACCTCAAAAGGAGAATCAAACTATGAAAATAGTAGGAGAGACAACAAACCAACAAAATGGGAAACCATAACATCCCTCAGCAAAACGAGCATCTAGGTCTTCAAAGAAATCACATGGTACACCCCAACCATCAACAAATAAATTGAAAAAAAAACCAACACTCCCATGACCGCCTTCAACAAGGAAAACATAAGAGACATGAGAGACCCCCTACCAATATCCAACGTAACCTCAACCTCATCCATGAGCACCTCCACTTCAAAAGGAGGGGATTCCACCTCAAAAAGAACCACCATCAATGAAAGAAGAAAGAGAAAAATAGAAGCTAAGGCAACATGAACTCCCTTCAAGACCGAGCAACATTGGGACAAAAGAAGAATCTTTGATAAGGGCACAGTCAAAAGAGACAAGGAAAAAGAAGCCTCACAAACCTAAAAAATCCATGACACAACAAATAACCATCCAATAGTAGAAAGCCATTTCCCATTGAACCCCTTCGCAACAACAAAGTGACAAACAACTAGAAAACAACAAGTAGGGACAACACAAATGTTAGAATCCCAAGAAGAAAACTCTCACCATCCAAGAGAGCCAAAGAAGCAACAAAAATCAAACAAACCAAGAAAATTCAAGGGGTAATCCACCAATTAGGCAATCCACAACATCAGTAAGGATAGAAAACAACCACCCCACATCAACCTCAACAACAAAATAATCTTTAAGAACAATCATCAAGAGGTCATAAACCCCCACAACCTCCTCAATCGGCAAGGGGCACTGCAAAAGGACAACACCAAAGAGAAAAGGAAACAACCCCCCCATAAACTACAATGAATCACCTAAAGGGAGAAACCATTTAGTGCGAAGTAACCAAAAATCTTGCCAAGAAACACCATGCAACCATCCATAGGCCAACAACACAAAGAACCCAAAGCTGAACAAACCAAGTAGAAGCAAGGGGGACTCCCTTCACTAGCCAAGCCATCAAGAGCAACATTAGGGATAGCAAACAACCACCTCTCATCAGCCTCAACAATAAAATAATCTTTAAGCACAACCATCAAGAGGCCAAAAACCCCCACGACCTCCTTAGTTGGCCAAGGACATTGCAAAGGATGACACAAGAGAGCAAAGGAAACAATACCCCCCCACAAACTTCAATAGCTTACCCAAAGGGAGAAGCCATTCGATGCCAAGTAGTCAAGCACCACGTGACCAACCACAAGCCAATAGCATGGAGAACCCAACACAACAATCACGAAGTAACCAAAACCCAACAACTTGCCACCAACGCCCAACAACACAACATCAACATCATTTGGTTTAGACTCTCCATCCCCCTCCCTCTTCGAATATTTCAAACACCCACTCCCACCTCTCTTCCCACTCTCCATTTTTCACTTTTAAGATTATTTTTATGAATATGTTTATATATATGCAAAATTTAAATTATTATTAAAAATTGATATTTTTATACATATATAAATAATTATGTCGAAGGGTGAAGCCCTTAATAAAAAATTCTATTTTAAAACATTTGGTTACATGTTTTTTAAAACATATTATATTAAAATATTTTTAAAAAATAAAATAAAATAATTAAAAAATGAATGATATTTTTTAACATAAAATTAAAATTTACATCCAAAAGCAAAATAATTCTTCTTAAACCAAAAATTGAATAAATTAAACTAAATCACTATTATGTAAATACAAATAGTTCTTCCAATAAAAATAAAATTAATAATATAAATAAAATAAATTTGAAATAGTCGTAAAATAAAATATAATTAAAAACAACATAAATAAAATAAATAATCCTTAAATAATTCTATTAAATTAAAATTAAATAACTCTTAAAGTAAATAAAATAATTCAATTTCAATATCTCTAAGTGTTTTTTAGATAGATATACTTAAGATATCTATACTACTATATGTATGTTAAATTTAGTACATTAATAAAATGATATATCTATAATTTGCTATAAATTAATAATTAAAAGTTGTGTTTAACTTTGTGGATTAATGGATTTTGATATTAAATGTCAATTTATGAGTAATTATAATGAATAAGGATATTTAATTTTATGATTAGGGAATGAATGCCATTTGATAAAGATAAATTTAATCTTAATTATTTAAACCATAGACTT
Source organism: Sequoia sempervirens (assembly GCA_007258455.2). Classification (NCBI taxonomy): domain Eukaryota; kingdom Viridiplantae; phylum Streptophyta; class Pinopsida; order Cupressales; family Cupressaceae; genus Sequoia; species Sequoia sempervirens. The sequence goes on from VDFB02337216.1 coordinate 130,285, forward strand.
TTGGTTTAGTGTAATTAGTACAAACTAATAATTAAGAGTTGTGTGTAATTTTGTTGATTATTGTATTTTCATATTAAATGTTAAGTTATTAAATTAAATATAGTGGGTAGAGATACTTGCTCTATGATTGAATAATGTATGTCATTTGATAAAGAATATGTTCTTGACCTATCAAAACTTTTTTTTTTTTGTGAGTGAAATGCATTGAATTGTCTCCTAAATCTCTATGATGTCGCGAATTTTGACTTTATGGGTTTGTGTCTACTCTAAAGTCATGCATTTATTCTATGTGCATGGATTTGACCTTGCTTACTATGTATTTCTACTCTATAACTTACCCGAATGATATTTGTTTTCTTTGCTCTTTTCTAATATTTGGAGACTCCTAATATTTATAAATACCTTGGAAAGATTATCATCATATCAAAATGAAACATTTTCATCCAGGTCAACTCCAAATATGTCTGTAAAAGATCAAAGACATGTAGCATTTAAAAATACTCATGGAATGATTGTCACTATATTGCAAGGGGACATGTTCACCTAGGTCAAACCCAAAGTCGGTAGGCAAGCACCAAAGAATGATACATTTAAATTTGTTGTTCCTTTTGATGCACCAAATGTAAAGTGTTTTGTTATTAATAATGCTAAGAGACATAATTATAGTGAAAAAGGAATGAGTTGTAATGATGTTAGTATTTTAATAAAATCCATTTAACTTAAATTTAATAGCCATTTACAAGTCAAATCATTAATATTTAATAATAAACGTAATCATTATTAAATAGAAATAAAATAAAATATGAGTATATTATTTGTTTTATTGCTATCAAAAATAAAATAGTTCTTAATATAAAAGTTAAAGTAAACTAGCATACCTATCTTTTAAAAAATCTAATACATTTAACAAGTGCTTAGAGAATAATATCTCTTGACATATTTTACATAGATTTTTTAAAGATAGGTATGCTAGTTTTATTTACTTAAGAGTTATTTTATTTTATTTTATTTACTTAATAACTATTTTATAGTTAATTTACTTAAGAGTTATTGTATAGTTATAATTTAAAAATATACATGTCAGTTATTTTTAGGTTTTGTTTACATGTTCACAACATTATACTACACCTTTTTTGCCATTGCAGTTACACCTCTTGGTATAATACTTTATTTTTTATTTATTTTTTGAAATATTAAAAACAAATTCTTCAATTATAAATAACAATGCATAAAATAAAATTATTTCTAACTAAATGTTAAAATAAATAGTGTTTATTCCCTTTCTTATCTCTCTAATTAATTATTATTTGTTTATATGTCCATGCATCTATTTAAAAGTTTAGATAGATATTAAAAATAATATTTATATAAAAAATTGAAGTAAAAGTTAAAATGAATGATTTGTTTCCATTCATCTTTTTGAAAACTTAGATTCTACTTGATATAAGCTCAGTGTTGATCAAATAAATAATTTTAGTTATACAAGTAATGTTTGATTAATATTGAACTATAGGTTCCCTTAGGACATGTCAAGTTTTCATACACCTATTCATTTTAGGATTAAAGGCAAAAGCCCTCAATTTGTGAGCAAGATTTTCCCACTTGCTAGTTGTTAGTAATAATGATAAGTTAGTTTTTCATTCATTTGCTTAGTTTAGACATTACAAGTTGAGAAGGTTTAATAGTTGATTCAAATCATTCCCTTCTTTTGTCACAATTATTTTATTTTCTTTCTTGATGTTTCATCCAATTTTTAGTTTTTACATTGCCCTAAAATTCTCATCAGCAATCCAAAACTATCCCCTCTTTGTTAATTCCACTATAGAGTTAAAAATCTAGTATCATAATTATTCAAGGCAATTCAAATGCCGCATTTTTTAATGTATTTAAATCTAACTACCACATTGTATTATAAGCTTAGTTATAACACATGATTTCATAGCAAAATTTGTTAATAAATTTACATAACCCATATTTCTTAAGATAACTCACAAATTCCTATCAAATTTTAATACAATAATATTTCAAAACCATTATTTTACTCTTAGATATCTTATCTCATCTTAGTTACAAATGCTCACATTTCAACACAAAATTAAGAAACAATCCCTAGACATTTCAAGGATTTTTCAAATTCTAAGAACATCAACATATGAAATTATTATATTAATTTCTTAATTAGTTTTCTTGAACTCTTGAAACATGAAAAATAATTATATTAATTTGAAACTAAAGGAAATTTTCAAATAAATATTATCACATTTAACATCAATCCACCTCTACTCAATATTAAATATACAATCATAATAAAAATTAATAATCATATAATTTTACACTAGATTTCCTTTTAAGTTGGTAGAATGTTGAAAAAAACGTAACTCAAGAGGGTAAGTCAATATATTTTCCATAGTATTTAAAAACATGTACACCACATAAAGGTCAAACCATATGCACAAGACTTGACAACATATAAACATGCACTCTCTTGTTTCATTCACCATGTTATGGTGATATAATATTCAAGTAGGAGTCTCAAAAAGAGTAACTCAACTCTAATTATACCCTCAAGGTATAAGATTTGATATATGCACAAAACTTAGTTTGTATAGTACAAATCATCATATCTCTAAAAATATAATTTAATATCATAAACTCAAATCTTATGCCCACAAAAAATTTCTAGGTTATAGAGACATACTTATGGACTAAGACAATCCATTTTCAAACTTTTATTTTAACCCTTCCATGATCACACAAAGGGATCGAAAGGTTCCTTAAAATGAGTTACCTCTTAACTCAAGAAATACTTCTCACATTAACTATTTAAAGCTACAAATATAAAGCTCAAACAAGATAATAATCTCCCAAAATAATTGACATTGATTTCTCCTTATAAAGATTTCTAAGATATTAGAATTCATCAATATAGTGGTATTTATTGAACAAAAGTGACAAGACAATACATATGCATAGTAGTTTGCATATTCATTTGTAATGAAACATTAACACTTAGGACCATAATAGATCGTCAATGAAAATTGTCTAATATACAATAATGAATATTCATTAATATTATAATAACATGAGAGATATCTAAAGGTAATAATAGTATTCTAAATTCAAAAGCCTAAAATTCCACTAAACTATACTTGCAATAGAAGACCATAATACCTACATTTCAAAGAAAGATTTGTTGTCAATCAGATTGCACCCGAACGCTTGAATAATTAAATTCAGCAATCTATTGAAACATGGGAACTATCTTCAGGCTGTGGGTAATTGGTGGTGAAGATAGAACCTTCGGATTCTAGGCTGGCTTCCTATATGATGATCAATTAGGTACTTGAATAATTTATTCTGAGAAAAGGGTAAAAGGGACTAAACTGAATGCATGAACTCAAATTAAAACTTCGGTGATGCACCTAAATGATGGTATTGCATGCAACCTGTTTCACAATTACACTTCAATAATCCTATTCGCACAACTAAATCTGAACAGTTTAACCACATAAATAATTTATATGAAGGCTTGACTGTATTACTATCTTCGAAGGAAAATAATGTCTTCACAACTGAAATAGTAAAGTAAGCTAAATGCACAACATACAACCTGTGGAATCAAACTTGATTGTATACCAGCACATATGAAATGAGGTGGGAAAATAAAGGTTTTTGAGATTAAACATGATAAATTCCTTATCAAATTCACACAGCATGACCCCTAAGATTCTGAAGGAAAACACTTTAGCGTACTGAAAGGTAAAAGGAAGCTCTGCAAATTAGTGAAACTTGATTAACCTATAATAACCTACTACTGTATTAATCTGTAAAATGCTGAGTTACAAGATAGTCTTCTTTGCTGAAGGCAAAGGTAGAAAACAAGAACTAGAATTGAAAAAGATAAACTTTTTCAATATATACAATATGAATGCACTTCAAAGTGCATGAATAAGCAACTGAAAGTCAATTTCAGTGTCAAAATGATAACCTCAAGGTAAAATCCGAGCATAAGTAAAAATCCCTGAAAATGTGGTTCAAACTCATGCAAAAATGGGTGAACTCAATCTCAAACTCGTAGTCATAAACCATACAACTGATCTGCAACTCAAACTGAACTGGAAATCTCTGAACATGAGCCAAAACATGCAAAAATCCTCTTTGCTTTAATCAATTCGCCCATAACAATTGGAACTCCATCTTCATGTGAAAATCTTCAGTTGAGTCTGATGTGTAACTAAAGTAAATTGTAATTTAGCTTTATATAATATCTTTATTTGCATTTGAAAAAAATGAATTAATTAAATGATTTATAATGCATCATTTAATTAATTCATTTACATTATTTAATGCAAATAACTTGAAGAATAAAGCTAATCTCATACTTAGCATATATTTTGCATTCTTTAAAAAAAAAGGATTGTTTGATTTAAATATTAAAATAGCCATAAATGATTATTTTAATATTTAATGTATGATAGTTCTTCCTTTTGCACAATATAAGTAAATATTAAGGTAATCGTTTGTGGTCATTACCATTAATATTTAAATACAATTCTGACTTGTCAATTTCATGCAGAAAGAGTGAATTCACCATCAGTCTAAAATAGATGATAATGTAAAAGGCAAACTCACAGGCTCTTTTGATCAATCAATTAACTTAACAATACCACAACCTTAATGAAATGATTCAATTTTAAAAGAAATGCATTATAATTCGAATTAGGGCTTCAAGTCAAAACACTCAAACCCTAATCATTTCTTTTCATTCAACATTTGGCTTTTCTGGAAAGAACTTGCGCCGCCATGCTGCTGGTAAGAGTCTGGATTGAACTGAAGCTCAAAACTTGAATTCGTACTGTTGTTTCATGTAATTTTTTTAAAGATTTCCTCAGTGGAATGCGTGGTAAGCTTTTCTTTTAGCCAAATCTGGACATTCTTTCTAATTTCAGAACTATTTTCTGGTTTCTTGGGCGCAGCCATGGCCATATGTTGATATTTTTTTGTTTCTTTACTTCCTTTGTGCAACACGGCTCAATTCAAGTTAATTGCGTATTATGTTCATGCTCAGCCATAAAATCTATTTTCCATTCTCTGAAAATGAAAATAATACAATGCATATTTACTGTGCATACTTCTTTGAAAGGCACGACTTCACTGGTTTTTGCCCTCGATTCATGACTGTGAGCCTTGTGACAAATATAGCTCACACATATCTTGGCTTCATTGCATCCCCCTCATTAAATCTCTTTTCATGATTTCTAAATTTACTTTCTGAATGTGGTCAAAAAAGAAAACAGGATACTCATTTATTTTTCTCAAAATAACGAGAAAAACCTTTCCCATCACAGTCCGCTTATGGGAAACTCTTTATTGTTCCTTATTCTATGTGTAAATAATGAAAAGGGCCTGCCCTCTATTGTTATGGATTTGGCACTTGTTCTTTTTATATTTGCATTGATGTCTATCACAGAATTGTATCTCCAAAGCTCTTTACTTATCACTGCTTTTGTAACTGCCTGTACACGAATTCCACCATGAGAATATTATCATTCTTAATTTATGATATGAACATAATGGTATCTTCTTTTGAAATAGACTGTAGACATTTCACTGTTGTGGCTTTGAATGGCATTGTGACTCTGATTTTCCTTTTCATACTACTCCATAAATTGTGGCTTCATTGTTCCTTACTAAGGCTGTCCACTTCAAGCATATATTACTAAATATTGTTGTGCATAGTTGCTGCTCTTAATGATTGCTGCTCTAGGTAGTTGCTGCTCATTCTCCATGACTGCACCATTATAAATCTGTACTTGATGCTGCTACAAATTATCTCTGTTAAATCTTCATGTTTAATGTCTTCATATTTCTCATCTGGTATTTAAAATAAACATGCCTGTAGAATGTTGTTTAAGCCATAATTGCTGCTCCATGTTAGAAAAAAAATTTGTTCACTTGTCATATCTTATTCCTTTTGATCAATTGAAACTCTTGCTGATGATTTGCATTGATTATAAACTATGAGAGTGCTACTTTTCAATTGTAAGAAACAATTATCTTGCTGAATACTCTGCTTTCCCTTCAGTGTAAAGGGCTCAATTCCTTATTAAAATATGAACATAAATGAAAGGAAGAGCTGAAACAATGTATGATAAATGCAATATATTTCTACTTGTTTCCTTTGAATGATGAGCAAAACAATTGCACAAATCTATTTTATCATGCTGAATTAGACTGTTTGATGGCAGTCCTAGATGATGACTGTTTCTTTCTTTGATTAAATAACTCTCATATATGATGCGAATGAGAGGTGTCCTTATGATATGCTGGGCTCTACCCTTGTGGGAGCCCGTTTTACTCCACATATATGATGAAATGATTTTGAACATGATGAACCTGTTCCTGCACACTGAAACAAACATGTTAGCAAAAATAAAAGAAGCTGAAAGCTTCCATTGAATTATGTTTTTCCTCTCGATTTTTGCAATCATCTGATGGATGCTTGATCAATTGTATTCTATATTTCTGTTGGTAGCGTAGGTATATGATAGGATTTGATTTTTCATTGCTTAGAGACCATCTCTAATGCCATTCTTTATCTTTCTTGCAGATGCTTTTGGAGATTGGAGGCTGGAACTGGAGCTGAAAACACAACTGAAGACCTCGACTTGTCAATGATTCGTCATTCCAGGCAATGGTGAATCACTTTCTACCCTATGCCTTCTTTATTCTCAGTTGTATAGTGTACTTCCTTTTTCTTGTATCCATCATTTGATTGTGTAAATCAAATTTAGTTACTCTCGCGGCTTGTGCGAGATTCAACATTTCCAATATGAATAAAAACAACATTCTTTTATGCAAATTTACGAGTTCCTTTGTCTGAGATTTGCATAATAACACTTGAAATTCATAAGTAATCAAAGTTCTGGAACATAATGAATACTTAAGCAGAAAAATGTTGTACCTTCTTTGATGGATGCAATTCAGCTCTACCTGTTTTGAGCTGGTGGTGAAAAATAGGTAACAAGATTATGAGACATAGGTTTGGAATAACAACTCATTGTTAATTTATGGATTTCTCAAAAAGAAACTAATGTTTTAGTGTCAAGATTCAAACCTTAAACACCATAATGCTTATAATGAACTCCATTGCTCCCAATAAAACACTATGATGTTTAGGGTTTGAATCATGACACTAAACCATTGGTTTCTTTTAGTGAAATTTATAAAGTAACAATAACTATTATTCCAAATCCATGTCTCACAAGTTTTGTTTGAAATGTAGGTATTACAAGTCTTCCATTACAATTGTAGCTTAGTGGCATTTTAGGCTTTTGAATTCAAGATATTATTATTATCTTTAGACATCTTTTCTAGTGTTATTATATTATTAATGCAAGTTCATTATCATTATAAATTAGATCAATTTTATTGACTAAATTTTTCTTTATCAAAAAATATTCATGCTCTCTAACCATAAAATTAAATATCCCTATCCATTATATTTACTCATAATTTAACATTAATATCAAAATACATTAATCCACAAAATTAAATGCAAGTTTTAATTATTAATTATATTAAAATCATAAATATAAAATTTTATTAATCTAAACTAAATTTAATAATTTTTTTTCCTTTATACATATATTATTTATATACATAGAAAAATATATTTTTTAATAATAATTTAAATTACTATCTATATAGAGACATACTAATAAATAAAAAATATTAATAAATTTTATTTATTTATTTTTAACCAGTTAACATTTATTTTATTTATTTAATCATAAACCAAAAAATAAATAGAACATACATACTATTTAGTGTATTTAATAATATATAAATTTTAAAAAATCATAAATTTAGTTAATGCAAGTGTTAGAATTTTCTAACATAAATATACATTTGAAATTGATTAAAGAAATACTTCATGAGATCTTTGAACCCTTTTTCCTCCATATTAAAATCAAACTCTTACATACACTTACATTACAAAAAAAAGTGCATTTGAAACTATACCAAGCTATTCTGCAAACCCTTCAAAACCGTGATGGTCGTGGCTCACCAACTCTGTGATTTATTTAATAGTTGATTAAGCAAACTGCACGATTAATTGCCACGAAATAGAACAGAGAAAAATATAAGGTTAAGAAAATTAGGAAAAGGTGAAGTTAAGAGGGGCTCACATGACAAATCATTCAATCAGTCAACGCTTAGAGTGTGTTGGTTAAGGCCAATCTTAGTGAATAGGTGCTCGACAAGAAATTAATGTCTTTGAACTTTTCAAGGCCTCCATGATATTTATTGAATTGTAATGGAGAGAAGCAACATTTGAAGTCTATTTTCATCCCTTCAGATGCCATTCAAGAGAGTTGAATTTTAATTGCCTTTGGGTATCCTAGTGTGCAAATACTGATTAAGCAAAGTGTTTTTTCTTACAAACAATTTTTTTCATGTAAATTATAGGTGAATTTTTTTTTCAGTCAATTATACAATGCAAGATACATTTTATTTTGAGGTCACTTTGTATGAGACTGACCAAGTAGATTGAATGGAGGTGGAAGAAGAATGTTGTGTTAATGGTGTAGACAAAGTGATTACAATGATAGTTTTTTTGAGAGCAAATGTAAGAATTATCAATACTATATGAGTTATGAAAGAAGCTTCTTGAACAATAGCTCCATAGACATATATTATATTTTCTCTTATTTTTCATATTATATTATCAACAAGAAAATGTACATTAATTATTTTTTCTTATTTTATTAAACATATAATATCCTAAGACCATGGAATATGAGAGAGTTCTAGCATCACCCTTGCCATAACTACTCGTGATAATTATGCAAGGAATATACTGGTGCATGCTATATTCTTCGAAAGAGAATCAAATCAATCAACAAAAGATAATGTTATTCAAACTCTTAATATAGAATAAAATAATTGGGACACAACTCTTCATATAGCTAGTTATGCATGAAATTCTTCTATATTAAATGATGTCAAAAGAGCATCAAAGGATTTTTTTTGTCTTGTAGGAAGAATTATATGGTAGTACAAGGTGGTGTCTACTTTTTATAGTTATGTTGTATTGCCATCATGACTTACCTTTAATTAGGATGACTAATACTGAAGAGCTATTAAATTATTCATATGAGTTTGAATTTGTCAAAATTATTTTATTTTCTAAGGGTTAGATATTTTTATCAAGTAATGTATAGATTTATAAAGAGTTTATTCTGTATGTAAATGATACTATTGTTAAAATGAGATGATTGGAACAAAACAATGTTCTAATGAGATACGATATCCATTAGCTTCTTTTAGGCTTTAATATTAAATGTAATGTTAATTTTTTAGTATAAAATTGAATAACTTTAATATGTATATTATAGTTAATTTTATATGAGAGTGAATTTATAAGTGTTATTAATTAATTTTAAAGACTATAAATTATATCTACATAAATTAGATACAAGTACACCAAAATTCTAATAAATCAATGTTATCTAGTTTATGACTTAAACACATTAAAACCATCATCAATGATACAACAATTGTCATTCAAAAATATAAAAATGATTAAAAGAGAAGAAGTAACATCTTTAAATAATTCAATTAAATCAACTCCATCTCATATATTATTAAAAACATCTTGGAATTGAGTTCAATACTTATCTAAATCATAGGTGTTGGAAAAAACTATTCTCACCATAGGAAGATATCAGTGGTATTGACTCTTACTATGACACACTTGGAGGACTTGTGTAAAAATATAGTTTGTGCCTACTCACACAATAAAGTGTGCCTGCTCACACCATGCCTACTTGCACAAAGTGCTAACCAGGACAATCCTGGGTGTATTGTGTACTTCGAGTTGGATAGACTTTGCATGCCCCTTCTCCAATGTCCATAGCCACCAAACCACTTCAGTCTTCCTTGAGTGTTCTCCATGTCCCTTTCCAAGTTTCTCATAAATGCTTTATATAAGCCTTAAGGGGTGGTTTCCAAACCATCACACCTTTTCACAAAGGTTGCCTTTAATTATTATTTAATAAATATAATCATTTTTCCCTTTTTAAAAGATTTTCCTTAAATATTCTTTATTAATATTTATTTAAACCAAATGAATATTTATCCTTTATTTTTCTATCTCCTTTTTAATGCTTTAATAACACGCCCTAGTTGGATTTGAACCTTGCTGACAAAAACAACAATGCCACATCTTAACCATCACACTATACCAATATCAACAACAAATTAAAAGTATTACATTTTTTTAGCAATCTAATTTTAATTATCTTAAACTATTAGTATAAATATCTTAAATACATCTATTTTAAAAATGCCAAAGATAAAATATTTTATTTACTTAAAACTTTTTTCATTTACTTTAGAACTATTTCATTTACTATATACATGAATACATAAATTTAATGAACTCATTTTGAAAATATTATGTTGTTATTAAATATACATATTTTATAAATTTTTGAAAATATTGTATTGTTATTAAATATACATATTTTGACATATAAACAAGTGTCACTAATGGCGAGTACTTGCCTTCATAGTATTGTAATAAAATTATTTGTTGTGAGGTAGGTAAAGAATGCCATTTAATTGATAGGCGATTTGACATGACATAGCAATTTAGAAGTAGCTTAGTAATAGTTTGAGACCAATAAACCTTGCAAACTTAATCTATTTTAGAGAGTGAATATTATATTAATTTTATAATTGTACATTTTAGATTTATAAAATAATATTATATAAATATATTATTATTACATTCAATTATGAATATTTGTTAAAAATAATTTTATTTAAATATAAAAATACTAACTTTAGGCATTAAATTTGATTAAATTAAATTAATAAATCAATTATTATAGAAATTACTTATGTATTATGTCTATAATCTAGTTTAATGGGAGGAAATGAAAGCTATATATTAAATATAATTTGCATATATTTTGTAAATATTAATCTATTAATAGAAATTTACATAATCATTTAAAATACATGTCTATATTCTAGTCTAGTGGAACAAAATGATAGTTACATACGTGTACATATATTTTGTAAATTTAACATATTAATACAAAATTTACACACGTCTAATCTAGTGGAACAAATGATATTTACATACATTTATTAATGTGGATAAATTATAATAACAACTTATATTTAAATCTTATAATTTTTTTTTTGTTTTCAATGATATTGCTATAGGATTCAACTGTTTAGTTTTATGAGTCAAACTCATTGACCCATGTTTCATGAGTAGTGGTTCATAAAAATCCATCTCTCGTGACAATGAATGGTCCACTTAGCACTCATTACATCTAAGTGATGCTCAAGGAGTGAAGCACTCGAGAGTTCACCCATCTCAAACACACTTTACCAAGAGTTTTCCCCGAAAATTGATTGAAGGCAACTTCTAATAATATCAAATTTAATATAAAAATAAATAATGTTACCACATCACCCATCTCACTCCACCCCTTCTCCATTCTAAGAGGAGGAAAAGAAAGATTTCAATATCAATGCGAAGTCCACAACAGGTATAGCTCATTCCCGTCGCGGAAGGAATTGAAGCACTTCAAATTTTTTTGTTTGGAGAAATGAAGATGTCGAAAACTAGACATTGGAACAAAACCATGAGATTCCAGCATTTTCGAACTTTCCCCTATAAATCCTTCTTCACAGCCAGATAGATTACAGGCATGAACATGTATTATTAAAACCTCCGCCATGGATGATTAATAATGAAACTCCTAAACAACTTCACCTTCCTCACCGGTCTTCTCGAAATTCCGAATACTTACAGGCTTCACAATAGCAGATTTTTGTGTATGCGGACATTGGGTAGAGGCAGAGAGCATAATTATTGTTCGACTGTAGGCGCGTTGTGCGAGCAGGGGAGATTCATGGAGGCTCTGCAAATTTTCCGTGAAATGCAGAGGAATGAGGTTGTTATAGACTCTAATACATACACTTGCCTTTTGCAGGGCTGCATAAGTTTGAATGCTTTGGATCAAGGCAAGCTAATCCACGAACATATGAACTCCACTGGATTTGAGCCCACCCTCTTTCAAATGAACTGCCTTGTTAACATGTACGTTAAATGTAGAAGTTTGGAAAACGCACGCAAAGTGTTTGATGAAATACCCCATCGAAATGCAGTTTCCTGGAGTGCAATGATGGCTGGATATGTCCATCAAGGCCGCGGAGATGAAGCTCTCGAGCTTTTTCGTGCAATGGCAAAAACAAGTATGGAGGTTTCCTGCTTTGCCTTTGGGAGTGCCGTGAGAGCATGCGCCGCTCTGCAAGAACATGGATTAGGCATGGGCCAGCAACTCCATACCCAAATTATCAAAACGGGTTTTTACTGGAATGATGTTCTCAGCAATGTTTTGGTTCATATGTATGCAGAATGTGGTAGCATGGTGGATGCGCGCCAAGTGTTTGACAAAATGCCTCAACGTAATACGATATCATGGAATGCCATGATTTCGGTAAGCTCACAACATGAGCGTAATGATGATGCTCTCAAACTTTTTTGTGAAATGCAACAACTGGGCATGAAGCCAAACCACTTCACCTTTGCAAGTGTCATCACAGCGTGTGCCGGTGAATCAACAAGGGAACAGGGCAAGCAGGTCCATGTTCAGGCAATGAAAATTGGGTGCACATCAAATGTGTTTGTTGGGAGTGCTCTTGTGAACATGTATGCTAAATGTGGGACGCCAAACAGTGCACGAAAAGTGTTTGACAGAATGCCTGACAGGAATGTAGTTTCCTGGACTGCCATGATGGTCGGATACGTGCTACATAACTATGGAGAGGAGGCTATGGAGATTTTTTTTGAAATGCAGCGCGCTGGAATAAACCCAAATTACAATTCATTTGCCATTGTACTTAGTGCTTGTGCTAGTATTGAAGCACTTGTTCGGGGGACACAAATCCATGCCCATGCTATCAAAACTGGATTTGAATCGGATGTTTCTGTGGGTAACGGGCTTGTCAACATGTATGCCAAATGTAGAAACATAGAGGCGGCGCGGAGGGAATTTGATCTTATGCCTCAACTAGATTTGATCTCATGGAACGCCATAATTTCTGGATACACCCAGAACGAAAACCATGAGGAGGCCGTGAAACTTTTTACTGTATTGCAACAAGATGGCTTGAAGCCAGATTGTGTTACATTAATCAGTGTTCTCAGTTCTTGTGCCAATTTAAATTCTTTAGAAATTGGAAAACAAATTCATGCTTTTGTATTTACATGTGGATTAGAATTAGATGTGTCTGTAGGGAATGCTTTGATTACATTATATGCTAAATGTAGAAGCATTGTGCACTCGCGCCAAGTGTTTGAGAGAATGGATAAAAAAGATTTAGTATCATGGAATGCTATAATTGGAGGTTATGCCCAGAACGAGCTCAATTTAGAAGCCATTGAACTCTTTCGGTATATGCAAAAGACAAACGTACCCATGAACGATGTCACCTTTGTTAGCATTCTAAGTGTACTCATCTGTCCTGAAACCCTTGAGTTTGGAAAAGAAATCCATTCCCATTTGATATGTTCTGGATTTGAGAAGGATATTTGTGTTAAAAATTCTCTTGTTACAATGTATGCCAAATCAGGAAGAATGGAGGAAGCAAGTAAACTGTTTAATAAAATGGAAAAACAAGACTTGGTTTCATGGAATACAATGATTTCAGGATATGCCCTTAATGAGCATAGTGAGGAGGCCTTGAATTTTGTCTGCAAAATGCAAGAGAAAGGCGTGAAGTTAGACCATTTCACCTTTGCCACTGTTCTAAGGGCATGCGCCAGTGTAGCAGCTCTGGAACATGGCGAGGAAATCCATGCCAGCATCCTCAGAGCAGGTTTTGAGTCAGATATTGTTGTTGGTAGTGCCCTTGTGGACATGTATGCTAAATGTGGGAGTATAGAAGGTGCACGTAATGTGTTTGAAAAAATGACTGATCGAAATGAGGTCTCATGGAATGCTATGATTTCAGGATATGCTCGACATGGGGATGCCAAGGAAGCTTTGCAACACTTTAACTTAATGCAAATGGAAGGCCTGAAACCATGCCACATCACCTTCGTTGGTGTTCTCTCTGCTTGCAGCCACGCGGGGCTAGTAGATAAAGGCTGTAAATATTTTGATTCTATGAACTCAACATATGGCATCACACCAAAACTAGAACACTATGCCTGTATTGTTGATCTTCTTGGACGAGCCGGTTCTCTGGTTGAGGCAGAGGACTTTATTAAGAAAATGCCTATACAACCTAATGCTTTTATATGGCGAACTTTGCTTGGTGCCTGCCGAGTCTATGGTAACATGGAGATAGGAAAACGAGCAGCACATTGTCTTCTGGATTTGGAACCACAAGATTCAGCAACTTATGTGCTTTTATCAAATATTTATGCTTCAGCTGGCAAATGGAATGATGCAATAAAGGTGAGAGCAATGATGAAAGGCAGAAGGGTTAAAAAGGATCCAGGGTGGAGCTGGATTAAACTGAAGAGTGAAGTACATGGATTTCTAGTAGGGGACAGTTCACATCCACAAACAGAGGAGATTTATACAAAGTTGGCTAGCTTATCAGAGCAAATGAAGGAGATTGGGTATATACCGGATACAAACTTTACATTACATGATGTGGAGCAGGAGCAGAAGGAGCACTTTCTATCATACCATAGTGAGAAGTTGGCCATTGCTTTTGGGCTTATTCGTACACCTGCAGGCGTTCCTATCCGAGTTATTAAAAACCTCCGTGTTTGTGGTGATTGCCATTCTGCTATTAAGCTAATTTCCAAGATCGAGGGACGGAAAATTGTTGTTAGGGATTCCAACCGATACCACCATTTTATTAATGGGTTATGTTCTTGTGGAGATTATTGGTGATGCAAATTGAAGAACTCGTATTATTTTTTATTGCCTTCTTAATGGAGGAATGGTTTTCTAATGGAAGCAAGGGAGAATCACCTGTCACCGTGTCTCCATTTCCAAGGATGGCACTGCTGAAATCTTATTTAACTGTGCTAGAAATTTGACACCAAAATGCATCCCAGCATCTATTTTTTAGCACTGAACGTGTGTGAGAATTTCGGTTGATGTGCTGTAGATGACTTTTGGCTGCCCATAACAACAATTGATCTTATTGCTTAGGAGGGAGTTTGCAACTGCAAGCAGAGCAGACCGTGCACTCAAAAAATGACTGGTGCCCATTTGTCGGGAGTACATGGCCTCACTTAACATTCCACTGGTTCAAAGGTCAACAGCAATTTTTTTCATCACAGAGTGTGATCCGAAATGTTGATACAAAATAAATTTACACAATCAAATCCAGAAATTTTGCAGTTAATCTCTATGAATTGTGAAAATCTGCTATCACTTATCACTTATTTTTATTCATTTTAGAATAAACCATCTATTTACCACTATTTACCACTCTCGTCCATGAATGAAGTGAGATGGATTGATGTGATGAGCCCTGCTGGCTCACAATGCAAACTCCTGTATTTTTTCTTTATCTTATTGTGTTTTTAGTTTTTTAAAGAATGTTTCTAGAGAGAAGTAGAAGGGACGCAGCATATAAAAGCTCTTTAAATGTAAATCTGAGCTATTTCTGGCTAAATGAAATTACAAAAAGTAATAAATAAGCTCAACAATGGATTTACAACTCATAAACATACCCGAAAGCTTCCAGATTATTTATTTAAGAAAAAGAAGTCCAGTGTGCCAGCGAAGATGGTGAAATCTAACAAAATCCAGTGTAAGAAGCTCAAGAAAGAGATGTCCAGCCTAGAAACTGAGGCAAATGAAAGATATATGCCAGACACCAAAGAAGGTGAAGAGAAACCCTAAAAAAGAAAGGCATTTATCCTAGGAAGCCCAAAGGCCCTTGCACAGAGAGCCACACACTTCAAGCAATAAGCTCAAAACCACAACTCAGAAGGTACGACTATGGAGTATAGCATCTACCAGCGGAAAGAAGGTCACCATCTCTACAAACCCTCCTGCCTCTGATAAGAAAACCCAACAAAAACTTTGATGAAGCATAGTAGAACCTCTGTATGAAGCTCTCACAATTGCACTAATTTGACTGGTCTCTCACAGTCTAAAAAATGCTCAACATTGAAGAGATATCGTTCTCCAATGGAAGATTGCTCAAAACCCTGATCACAGGTAAAAGCACAGAAGAAAACCCAAGGCAAAGTTGAAATAATCAAGAATGATGTTCTCATTGCCCAAAATGCCTTATATACCAAAAGGCACGCATTTCAAGAAAAGCACGCACTTTCCTTCATTTAAATCTTTTAAAATATCATTAAGTCCTTTCTAATAGTTATGAACTTAATATTTGGTGCCCACTTAAATAATTTAGTGATTTAATTTTAAATCACCCTTTTTATGAATATTTAAGTGATATAAAAGGGATAAAGTCAATTTGACTTTATAATAAAATAATAAGTTAATTAATAACTTAAATCACTTAAATAAGCATAATTTCATCAAATCACCATAGAATTATGTGCCGTCAGAAGCTGTCAACTCTTGAACTGCCAAGGCCTGCAGTGAGCCAATCCCTGAACTCTGAAAATGAGAACGACCAAGCTCTCCAGAAAAAACCACTGACCCTCTAACCAATCCAGTTAGCCCACAAGGGTCCAAGAAATAGGCTAACACTCTGCATCTGATAACTGACTAGAGCGGGGACATCACAATTGATAAGCTCACTTTCGTCCATGAATGAAGTGAGATGGATTGATAAGCTCACTTTCCTGAGTGCAGGTCATAGGTTCAACTATGGCCTTTTGCCACTTCAAAGAGTTTGAACTATGGAACGTTAAGCAAGGCTGGAGTACATATTATCAACATTTCTAGTTTTATACTTGAATATCTTTGGAAGTGAATTTCTTTGGTTGGAACTTTTCATGTAATGCCAGAAAATGATGACATCAATGTGCATTAAAAAAAATCATAGCATAATACCAGTTAAGTGCAAAGAAGAGCGTGCAGAAAGAGAAAATGAAGAAAGAAAAGAAAGAACACTACTACATGTTGGAGCAAACCTTTAATCAATTTGACAGGACTCCATACAATGGTGCATTGCGTCCATAAACGTGTTGGGACGCTTATCTTGTATGATTTTATGTATTGCCTGCTGCAAGGTATTGTAAGACATACCTTGTTGAAGTTTTTGAAAATTGTCCAAAATACACTTATTTTTTATTCTAGTTTTTTCTTTCAACATGTGAAATATATTGCCACATACGAAAGTTCATATATATTTAGTCTATTAGTTAGACCTACTAGTTAGAGAAAGAATTCAATAGTTGAGATAATATTTGTAGATTTGAATATTATTATTTTTAATAATATATAGTATGATTAATTGTGATTTCAAGGTTGTAAGTGTTAATCATTATGACTAGTAATTGAATGAAATGCGTTCATTAGATTTAAAAACAATATATTATGTAATGGCACATGGACACACCAACAAAACATGATTTCATGCAAAATTATAGGTCTAATATTTTTTAAGACCTTTTATGACACCTCAAAAAATATACAGATGTGGAATCATATATAATAATGTGGACTTGAAACTTTTAATTTAAGCAGTGAACTTCCAAGTAAATTGCTATAAGAATCTAGTCATTGGAAACCATCATATTATTTGAGAGATGTGAAGTTAGGGTACACAACTACTAGATCCTTTCCTATACTCCGTTACCCAACACTTAACCATGAAAAGCAATTGACACAAATAACCTTTGAAATCTCCAATTGAAAAAATCCCAACATAATTGAACATATCTACAAGTACTAACGAGCGACCTTACACATTTTAAAAGACAAATAATGGAAAATAAATTTATTTCATTTAAACAAACTCAAAATATATTAAAATAAAATAAAATATCTACTTATTGCCAATGCAATGCATCCATTTCTAATCAGAATAAACCATAAATTATGTCCCTTACATTTCTAATAAAAAAGGGTTATTAAATGAGGGATATCACATTGTGCACTATTGGCCCTTACATTTCCTTCCTAGCGTCCCTTTCCTTTGACCTCTTCTTTTCCTTGCTTTTGTTAGGCCACTGGGCTTTGTCTTACCATCATGCCTTTAATATGAACCTCAACCCCCCAATCCTTGTATTGAGTTCCCTTTGGCATCAAAGTTTCAAAGAACCATTTCCATGGTACCCTCAAACTTCAATCCTTGACACTTTTCACCATGTTATCTCACTTGGACTACAAGTTTAGAAATATTCATATTTAGGTACCTTAGAGAAAGAACTCTTGACCCCTAATCCTTGATATTTCACACCAATTCACCTTTCAACTTGTGAGGTTATAATTTTATTTATTTGCAAACTTTGAAGGATGGATTTCTTTTTCCTTCAATCCCTAAAAACCCAACAAAATTAAGTGTTGAAGTTTGAGATGTCAAAAAATTTGTGAGTTTGCAAACTCATGAAAAGGTTGATAAGAAAAACCAAGTTTGAGATTGAAATGATGGGAAATAGGGTTGGAGTGATTTGTAATGTCCCCTTCTCAGCAGTGATTAATGCAATTGACTGTTAGCCTATCCCCAGAGGCCCGTAGGCTACTCAGAAGCAAAAAATAGGGTTTCCTACTTTCTAAGAGGTTGTTTATGCATTTTTCAGCAGTTTGCACTTGGAGTTCTGGATTTTGGATTGCAGATTCTTTCTAGGTTTTCGGAGAGCTTCGCAATGGTTTGACTTCCACATTGATCCGAGCAACTTTCTAAATTTACTATTTTTAGTAAATTCTATTTTTGGTAGTGGTCCTATTGGCATCAACACAGTTCGCTTTCCTCTTCTGTTAGTTCAGTTGGTAATGTTGATTTTGGCTTTGTGGCGAAATTATTGATGGATATTGAATTATTTAAGTTGCTAAGGTTATATTTTAATATTATGACCCCTTGGCCTAATATTATAACTTTAAGTTGTTTTTGAAAAGGGGACTTGAAGGGTGAATGCCTCATTAGGAGGTTAAGTGAAATATTTCAAAAATTGATAAAGTATGACCTTGGGAAGTGGGACGCCAACTTTGGAGGAGAGCATTGTTTTATTTAAAAGAATTATTTCATCTGGAAAAGGGACACCATTTTGGAAGATATGTTGAAATCAACTAAAATTTGAAATTGTTTGACTCCTGGCGTTTGGGCGCACTTTCTAGAGGCTTCTAGAAGATCTTCACAAATCTATAAAAGGAGTCACTTGTTCTTCATTGAGCATCCATGAAGAAAATACACTGTTATGTTGTCGAAATGGTGAGTGAGTTGCTTTGAGGAATGCATACCTCCTAGCTTGGCTTAACTTCTTGCTTGAAAGATAGCAACTAGTTAAAATTGAGGTTGTTCTTGACTCTTGAGAGCAGATTGAGCACTTGAGATGGAGTTTTCTGAAGTCTTTGAGTATTTTTTGAGTTTACTAGTCTAGTATAGCTGAAAGTTGTTTTTACTTAGAAGTCATTAAGTGAATTTTATTTGGTTATGGGTATGAGCTAAATGTGTTTTCTTGCTAGGGGCGACCCTTCATGTTCATTTGCAAATTTTAATATCAAGAAATGATTTTTATAGAGTGAAATCGCCCTTCCTTGAGGTTCGTGCTTTCTGGTAGTAGCATTTAGATTCGTGCAAAATAAATTAAGTCTATTTGATGAGTTTTGTCATTGGGAATTGGACGCCATCCTTGTTGGAGTCATTTGCATTTGTTATCAAGTCATTTGGGTGTGATTTGAGTGTTTTATGAGCATTTTAGTGAGTCCTGTAGTTGTTGGTTGATGCATTTTAGTTGTTGGTTTGTCATATCAGACTTTAGAAGTTTGTCATTTTAGGTTGGGTTTGTGTGGATTGAGTCATTTGGTGATAGGAGAGATATAATACATCATTGCAGCTCTAAGACGTCTCTAATTTAAGTGTTATTGGCAGGAACTCTATTTCATTGTAAGGCTGAACAGTAGTACTGTTAGCTATCTTCATTTCTTGCTAAGCTTCATTGTAATCCCCATGATAGTGGAAGAGACTGGTCTTGTTCCAGTCTTTCTTTAATGCATTTACTTTCTGTACTACCCGTTGAAAAGTGGAAGGGGCTGGAAAGCCGCCCATTTACTTCTTGTTCTTGCATTGTATTAATCATATTGCTGATCGACTGAGCTGCCACCAAATACATAAGACCCCCAACACCATATGCTAGCACCTCACCCACAATCGGGTCTTGGTGCACATTCTTGGGTTGGGTTACTTTTAGCACTGTTCTTTCATTTTGAGTACTGACGATCCTCAACACCATATGCTCACACCCTTCCCAACACTGAGATCCTGGTGTATATTATTGGCATAGAGTTACTTTCCAGCAGTTGTTTGGTTTTGGGCTAACCTTAACGGGTGATTGTTGAATTGGCTTGATCACTAAAAAATTGAAAAAAATTGGTTCGGCTCATTACAGTGGTATCAAAGCTATGATTCTGCCATCCTGTGCCCAACAGTGTCAGTAGACAGATGAGTGATAAGCCCACAAATACTACACTAGAAGTTAGGAAAGATATCAGTCATAGTTTCCATGAGTTCCAGAGGAAAACACTTTTTCAGAGGCTTTGAGAGAGACTAGAAAAGCAATAGATACTGGTGAAGCAGTTGAAAACATGTTAGACAGTCTTCAGTAGACCATGGATGAAAGAGATGCTAGAATGGAAATGAAGTTTTATGGAATGATTGATATGATGTCCCGATTGCTTGCAATAATGGATCAACAAGCTGCTCAAAATCAACCCCCACACCAAAACCATGCTATTGGAGAAAATAGTGGTGTCAATGGAAACAATGGCAATGGGAGAGATAGAACTATTGGCCAACACAAGGCCACCTCTAGAGGATTAGCCTCTAGGCCACTTTTTCCCACATTCACATAGAGGGAAGAACCCCAAGTTGAGGCTACAACACCTTTTGTAGATGATGCCAAACATGCCTACTTGGAGTATGCCTCCCTTCCTCCTGATCTTAGAGAACAGTGGAACTTGGATCAATTCATAAATCAAAGAAATAGAAGAAATGGTGGAAGAGTTGAATATTGTGCTCCCTTGGGTCCTAGAACTGATTACCAACAAGCTCTTGGGAAGGTGACCTTTGCTCACTTTGATGGAAGTGATGCATATACAAATAGGTCATGGGTGCAAAAGCTTGATAACTACCTCTCCTTGAGACCTATGCCAGAAGAGGATGCCATAAAATTTGCAACCTTACATTTGGAAGGAGCTTCCCATGAGTGGTGGTACCATGGTTTGGTCACTCTTGGCCACAACCTAATTCATACGTATGAAGAGTTCACCAACAATCTTATTGAAATATTTGACACTAAAGATCCTGAGGTGAAGTTTAGGGAGCTTGCACTATTGAAACAACATGGTTCATTGGAAGCATACATTGGAGACTTCCAAAGACTTTCCGTGATGGTGCCCAACATCATTGAAATAAGGCTAGTTGTGCTATTCTCAGAAGGATTGATGGAACCATTGAAGGGATGGGTAAATGCTTTTGACCCACCAAGCCTTGATGAAGCCATTAAGAAAGCTAGAAGCATGGAGTTGTCCACACCTAGGCCAAAGTTTCCATCCAAGCTTTTTCCTCATAAGTGTGATAAAAGACATCCTTCAAATCAACACAAGAAATTTCCTTCTAAAATGGATGATGAGCTTTGTGAGAAGCTTAGGAAGGAAGGAAAATGTTACACTTGCAAAGAACCTTGGTTAAAGGGACATAGATGTTATGGATGTGGTCATTCTAACCACATGGAAGCCTATTCTTATTTTGGATCAGAATTTGATCACTCGGAGCAACGGTTTGATTTTGCTAAAAGTGAGGAAGAAAAGGATCTAGAAGAGACTGAGGATGAGCAAGGAGGTGGGGGCACATTTTCCCAACTCTCTAGTTTTCAAAAGAATGAATCATTCAAGGTCCATGGAACAATTGGGAAGCATCGTATCATTGCCTTGATTGATATTGGAGCAACACACAACTTCATTGACGAAGGAGTGGTCGCAAATAGAGGACTTAAGACTGAAGAGTTCAAAGGATTCAAAGTCATGGTAGTTGATGGATTCCACATTTCATGCACTCACAAGGTTTCCAGCATGTCTTTGCAATTGGGTAACCATGAAGTCAAGGATGACTTCTATGTTATAAGCATTGGAGATACAGATGTTCTTGGCATTCAATGGCTATGTTCCCTCAAAGAAATATCTCTAAATCTGCAAGCAATGGAGCTCAAGATTCAATCTGATGGGAAGAAGGTGGTGCTAAGAGGAATGTCTAATGGTGGTCCTCAGATTGTATCTTTCAAAAGAATAGAAAGGCTGATTCGTCATGATCAAGTTGAATGGGCTGCTAAATGTATGGTTCTTCTAGCTAGTCTAGTTGAAACAAAGAGGAACTATCCTCCAGATATTCAGTCCTTGCTCACCAAGAAGAGTAAGGTGTTTGTTGATCTACCTCCCGGGCCACCTCCTGAAAGGAGAGCTAAGCACGTTATTGAACTCAAAGATGGGGCCAAGCCAGTTATCACAACACCCTATCGATATCCTAAGAAGCAGAAAGATGAGATTAAGAAGAACATAATAGAACTCTTGGAGATGGGCTTCATTCGTCCAAGCAAGATCCCCTTTGCTTCAGCCATTGTTCTTGTGAAGAAGGATGGCACCATCCGCATGTGTGTGGATTATTGTGCCTTGAATCAAAGCACAATCAAGAACTGATACCCCATTCCCAGGATAGATGAGCTCATTGATGAGCTACATGGTGCCAAGTTCTTTTCAAAAATTGATTTGAGATCGGGCTACTATCAGATTCGAATGAGGGGATCAAATGTTGAGAAGACGACATTCTGATGTGACTATGGTCACTTTGAGTTTTTAGTCATGCCATTTGGGTTGACTAATGCTCCAATCACTTTCTAGTCTTGTATGAACCGATTCTTTCAGAAGAAATTGAGGAAGTTTGTGTTGATTTTCTTTGATGATATCCTCATCTTCAGCAAGACGTGGGAAGAACATCTCAAGCACTTGGAGGAAGTGCTTAGCATCTTGGAATCAGAAAGCTTGTTTTCCAAAGAATCCAAATGTGAATTTGGAATGAAGGGGTTTCTCTACCTTGGTCACATAATCAGTGTTGAAGAGGTGAAGGTTGATCCGGAAAAGATCAAGGCGATAGTTGATTGGCCACCTCTAGAGAACTTGACTCATTTGAAGGGGTTCTTGGGTCTTTGTGGTTTTCACAGAATATTTGTGAAGGGCTACTCTCAAAGTGTTGCTCCTCTTACTAACCTCACTAAAAAGGGAGCTTTCTTTTGGTCAGAAAAGGAACAAGACATTTTTGATAAGTTTAAGAAGGTCACGAGTTCTTGTCCGATTTTGGCTATGCTGGATTTTTCCAAGCCTTTCGAGCTGCAATGTGATGTATAAGGAGAAGTGTTGGTGCTATTTGATGCAAGATAAGCATCCAATTGTGTTTGAAAGAAGAAAATTAAGAGGTGTTGAAAGGACTTACTCCATATATGACAAAGAAATGCTTGCAATCATGCATGCATTAGCCAAATTCAGACAATATTTGGTGGGAAGCAAGTTTGTTGTCAAGACTGATCACAATAGCCTTAAGCACTTCATGCATTAGAAGGACTTGAACAAAAGGCAACAAAAGTGTGTAAGTAAGCTTCAAGCTTATGATTTTGACATTGAGTATGTCAAAGGAAAAAACAATGTTGTTGCAGATGCTCTATCATGGAGACCCCATTTGAACTCAATTTGTGAGCTTATTGTTGATTGGAAAGAGTTGTTGCTTGCTGATTATGCTAAAAATCAGTTTGCAACCAACATTATTGAGGGTACTTTTCATGATGAAAGGTACAAAGTGGTTAATGGGTTGATACACTACAAAGGAAGGATTTTTTTGGTGGCCGATTCTAAGCTCAAAAAGAATATTTTGATGAATTTCCATGACATCCCACTTGTTGGTCATCAAGGTTATTTCAAGACCTATAGGTAGATTTGAGAAAGGTTTTCTTGGAAGGGGCTGAAAGAGGAAGTCCAATGCTACATCAAGGAGTGTCACACTTGCCAAATGAAGAAGAATGAGCATACTCTTCCAACTGGGTTGCTGCAACCTCTACCTATTCCCAATAAAAAATGGGAAACATATCGATGGACTTCATCATAGGGTTGCCCAAGACTCAAGGAAAAGACTGTATCTATGTTGTGGTGGATAGATTAACAAAGTTTTCTCATTTCTTTGCCATTACTAATTCATTTTCAACAGCTCAAGTTGTAGATTTGTTTTTTCATGAGGTGTTTAGATTGCATGGGTTGCCAAAAAACATTGTGAGTGATAGGGATCAACAAGTTCCTAAGCACCTTTTGGCAAGAAGTCTTCAGGTTGAGTGGTACAGTGCTCACTCCAAGCACTAGTTATCACCCTTAAACTGATGGACAAACGAAGATCGTGAACAAGTGGTTGGAGGGCTATCTCAGAAAACTATGTTTCGGAGCAGCAGAGAGCTTGGGTAAGATGGCTTCACCTAGGAGAGTATTGCTACAATTCATCCTTCCACATGTCTATAAGGATGTCTCCATTCATGGATCTCTATAGTTATGAGGCTCCTAGCTTTGCTGATTTGGTGTTTGGTGATAGAAAAGCCCCTCAAGCCAAGGATTTGTTGCAGCAAAGTCAAGATATTTTGAAGTCCTTGAAGAACAATCTTCAAATAGCACAAAATAAGCAGAATATGTACACTAATCAACAACGTGTTGAGCATTCATTTGAGGCTGGAGATATGGTTTATCTTCGACTTCAGCCCTATAGATAGTCTACTCTCAAGAAGAGTGGAGCTGAGAAACTCAAACCACATTTCTATGGGCCATTCAGAGTTAGTAGAAAGGTTGGGGCGGTGGCTTATGAGTTGGAGTTACCAACAAGCAGTAAAGTTCACAATGTTTTCCATGTATCTCATCTCAAAAAGGCGCCTGGGACAATGTTGTTGCTTCATCAGATTTGCCTCCATTGGATGAGGAGGGGCAGTTGGTTTTGATTCTAGAAGAGATCATTGATTCTAGAAAACATTCTTTGAGCAGAAGGACAATCAAAGAATACTTGGTGAAGTGGAAGAATTTTCCTTTGGAGGATGCAACTTGGGAGAATAAGGAGATTCTGCAGCATCCAGACTTGCGCTTGCTTGAGGGAAAGCAATCTTGGGGAGGGCGGACTGTAATGTCCCCTTCTTAGTAGTGATCAATGCAGTTGACCATTAGCCTATCCCGGAGGCTCGTAGGCTACTTGGAAGAAAAAATTAGGGTTTTCTACTTTCTAGGAGGTTGTTTCTGCATTTTTTAGTGGTTTGCACTTAGAGTTTTGGATTTTGGATTGCGGATTCTTTCTGGGTTTTTGAAGAGCTTCACAATGGTTTGGCTTGCACATTGATCTGAGCAACTTTCTGAATTTACTATTTTTAGTAAATTTTATTTTTTGCAGTGGTCCTGTTGGCATCAACACAGTTGGGTTTCCTCTTTTGTCAGTCCAGTGGGTAATGTTGATTTTGGCTTTGTGGCGAAATTATTGATGGATATGTAATTATTTAAGTTGCTAAGGCTATATTTTAATATTATGACCCCTTGGCCTAATATTATAACTTTAAGTTGTTTGTGAAAAGGGGACTTGAAGGGTGGATGCCTCATCAGGAGGTTAAGTGAAATATTTCAAAAATTGATAAAGTATGACCTTGGGAAGTGGGATGCCAACTTTGGACGAGAGCATTGTTTTATTTAAAAGAATTATTTCATCTGGAATAGGGACGCCATTTTGGAAGATATGTTGAAGTCAACTAAAATTTAAAATTGTTTGACTTCTGGTGTTTGGGCGCACTTTCTAGAGGCTTCTAGAAGATCTTCACAAATCTATAAAAGGAGTCACTTGTTCTACATTGAACATCCATGAAGAAAATACACTGTTATGTTGCCGAAATGGTGAGTGAGTTGCTTCAAGGAATGCATACCTCCTATCTTGGCTTAGCTTCTTGCTTGAAAGATAGCAACTAGTTAAGATTGAGGCTGTTCTTGACTCTTGAGAGTAGATTGAGCACTTGAGATGGAGTTTTCTGAAGTCTTTGAGTATTTTTTGAGTTTGCTAGTCTAGTATAGCTGAAAGTTGTTTTTACTTAGAAGTCATTGAGTGAATTTTATTTGGTTATGGGTATGAGCTAAATGTGTTTTCTTGCTAGGGGCGACCCTTCATGTTCATTTGCAAATTTTAATATCAAGAAATGATTTTTATAGAGTGAAATCGCCCTTCCTTGAGGGTCATACTTTCTGGTAGTAGCATTTAGATTCGTGCAAAATAAATTAAGTCTATTTGATGAGTTTTGTCATTGGGAATTGGACGCCATCCTTGTTGGAGTCATTTGCATTTGTTATCAAGTCATTTTGGTGTGTTTTGAGTGTTTTATGAGAATTTTAGTGAGTCCTGTAGTTGCTGGTTGATGCATTTCAGTTGTTGGTCTATCATATTAGACTTTAAAAGTTTGTTATTTTGGGTTGGGTTTGTGTGGATTGAGTCATTTGGTGACAGGAGAGATATAATACATCATTGCAGCTCTAAGACATCTCTAATTTCAGTGTTATTGGTAGGAACTCTATTTTATTGTAAGGCTGAACAGTAGTACTGTAAACTATCTTCATTTCTTGCTAAGCTTCATTGTAATCCCCATGATAGTGGAAGAGACTGGTCTTGTTCCAGTCTTTCTTTACTGCATTTACTTTCTGTATTGCCTGCTGAAAAGTGGAAGGGGTTGGCAAGCCGCCCATTTACTTCTTGTTCTTGCATTGTATTAATCATATTGCTGATCGACTGAGCTGTCACCAAATACATAAGACCCCCAACACCATATGCTAACACCTCATCCACATCAGGTCTTGGTGCACATTCTTGGGTTGGGTTACTTTCAACACTGTTCTTTCATTTCGAGTACTGACAATCCTCAACACTATATGTTCACACCTTGCCCAACACTAGGATCCTGGTGTACATTCTTGGCGTAGAGTTACTTTCTAGTAGTTTTTTGGTTTTGGGCTAACCTTAACGAGTGATTGTTGAATTGGCTTGATCACTAAAAAATTGAAAAAAATTGGTTTGACTCATTACATGATTGAAAGGAAAAGGGGGTTTACCAGAATGATAGTAAATAGCCCTATTCTCCACTATTTCATTCAGGAAATGAGATCCAAACAATGAAATGAATTTCAACCAAAAGGCAAGTCAAATCAAGGTGTGAATCTACAAATTTCCCTTTTATGCAAGGATGGGGGTATGAGTGAAACAACACTTTGGGGAGAAAGATTAAAAAATAGCAAATCAAACCCAAAATGCAAGCTATAAAGTGCATCTAATAGATTAAGCTCAATTCTTATGGAACCAGAAGTTAAATTGCATATCTAAGAGTAGGAAAGTGATGTGTATCAGTCACCAAAAGTGATTTTTCAAAGCAAATTGAGGACTCATTCGCCTTATGGCGAATGGGTCATGGTTAGGGCTCTCTGAAATCTATTTATGGGTTTTCTTCTACTTTGTTTGCACTCCTAGATTCTTGAATATCATAGCCAGACAACTATAAATAAATTATGTAGGTCAAGTTCTATGAAATTTCAAGAATGGTGACAACAAATGCAACTTTAAAAAATTTGGAATTTTTCTCTCCAAGAGATCTTCCACCTAAAACCTGCAAACACACATCAAGAGGGAAAAATATTGTTTTGTTGGTGAATGGGGGTTTGCCTTAGTCAAACCCTGTTTTGGTAATTAATCCTTATGATGAAATGAAAGAGCGTGAAGGAATGATTAATGAACAAATGCAATGTCACTATGAGCGGGTGAAAATACGTGTTAGAAAACGAGCAGCAAACAAAAGAGTGCAAACAACAACTATAAACAACCTACACCTCAAGATTGGCCTAGTTGGATTCAAAAACAAAGTAAAGATAACAAATGGAGCTGATTTACCTTGTCTTGAATCGATCCTTTGGTTGGCCCTTGATTTTCGATGTTGTGTATGCTCTTTGGATGGCAAAAGATGCAAGTGTTGGATGCAAGATGGATGGAAAATAGGTGAGAATGGATGCAAATGCAAGTATTTTGGCTAAGTATGGCTCAAATAAAAAATTTGCAAGAGTTTGACTAGCACAATGATCTTCCTCCTAAATGAGAGAAAAGAGGGGGTATTTATAGAGAATTCAAAATTCTCTAGAGAAATGGATGGTTGAGATTAAACCAACATGGCCAAGATGTAGGGCTATGGTGAGTTGAGAACTCACAAGTTCTCACATCTTGACATGTGGCATGTGAAGTGGCTTGAAAAAGATGATGTGGACATGACATGAAGGTACTACATAGTACCTTGGGATTTGGACAAGATCTCCTCATAAAGGAGGTCCTTGTCCCCATGTGGGTGAGAGGACATGTGAGGAATTAAAAATTCCTCAAATATCCACATGGGAATGAGAGAAAGAATTTAAAATTCTTTGAAATGCATTGGGGGATTAAATGTGAATTAAAAATTCACATGGAGAAGGGGGTGCCTTCTCCAAAAGGAGAAAGCCTTTAATAAGGTTGACTTAGGACACATTCCATAAATGACATGGAGATTAGGTTGACCTAATTAAATGATTAAGGTTGTGCAAGTACTTGATTAGACAAATTAATGGCATATTAGAGGCAAGTGGGAGAAGGGAAAGAGTTCACATGTGACTTGATGTGACAAGTCAAAGATCACATGGGGAAGAGAAAAAAAAGAATTTAATATTCCTTGGAAGGATTAAAGGAATTAAAAATTCCTTCAGAGGTTGATTAGGCTAGTTGATGAAGGATTAGAGGAGGGTTAGGTGGCTAAGAGAGATTAGTGGCCAACTTACCAAAGTTGGAGGATGTGACACATCCTAATCAAGGATTAGGCATGTGCACATCCCTGATGATGAGATTAAGAGAATAATTAGGATTAAGAAAGGGATGTGACATGTGAGAAATTAAATAAATGTCATATTTATTTAATTCATTTGATGAACGTGGGAAGGTATTTAATTATTTAACTAGATACCTTAGGGATTAGAAGAACTTTAGAGGTATTAATTAAATAATAGTGATATTACTTAATTAATGCAGATAAGGGGATGTTTAGATGAAAAGGGATAAATTTGGATAAATTAAGTGTCCAAATTTAGGTGTCTACAGTCACAACTCACCAAATTCGTGTTTGAACCTTGGAATGTAGATTTTCAACTTGCATGATATAGCTTCAATGGATGTGGATCTTGATCATGAAACTTGACTTGAAACAATGCCTTTGAATGCTTGAATGGATCTTGAACACAACATCAACATATTAGCTCAAATAACATGCATGATGCAACAAGAATTTGACATGATAATGGATCTTGATTGCTACAATAATTCTTCTACAAATCTACCCTTGAATGCCTTGAAATGCTCTTGATCATACTTGCTCATAAATTTGCTAGAATGTTTGAAAGCCTTAGATTTTGCTATGTGAAACATAGTGAAATGACCTCTTATTTATACATATGTTAACATTAATTCCCAAAATTCAAATAACACAAGCTGACATGTGAATACACATTTGAAATCATTGAAATAATGCCAAAAACATAATTGAAATTCAGGTCCTAGGCCTAAGTGAGGACCCATTCGCCCTTGGACGAATGGGTCCTAGGTCAGTTACCTAGGACACACATTCTCCAATGTTAAGTGTTATGTTATCACATTTATGAATGTCAGGTTTTACCCTTTGAAAATTATAATTAATTAGGCTTGGATTTGAATTAAGGGGCCAATTAAGGAAAATTAGCCTCAATTAGTTAATAAATCCCTAGATGAGTGTGAAAGTGTAAAGGTACACCTTACAACACCATAAATAAGGCACAATTAAGTCCATTTTATTTAATAAGTCCCTAAAATTAATGTGAATATGTAAAACATATTACAACGCTAAATTAAGGCATCATTTAATCCTTTTATTATTATTATTTCCCAAATTGAGTGTGAAAAAGGGATACTTTTCCTACACTACAGAGATGATAACAAGTTTTCAATTTACAAACTTGTTGAAAATATGACAAGAGAAAGAACCAAGTTCAACATATCATGGAGTTCCAAAGTCCCTAAACTCCTCGAAAGAGTAACAAAGGTTTAAAAGTTCATTTTTTTATTTAGTGAAAGTGGTTAAGCTCACTATATTGGGATTTTTAGAAGTTTGAAAACTTCTTGAAAGTCTGATGTGCAAAATAAAAAGAAGAAACATGGAGATGCCAACAAGTCCCAAGGTTCTGAGACTTTCTAAAGTAAAACTTCTAACACAATTTAGATATATAAGGAACCTCACCAAAAATAATATCTTGACTTGGAAACCATAGCATCACATTGCTTCACCTACCCTCTCTTGCTATAGGTAATTTCACATACTAGGAATAATGGTGCATGACCTTCTAGGCTTCTACCTACAAATATAATTGGCATTTTTTCATGCCATTGTACTTCAAGTCTAATCACCATTGATGAAAAAAATTATTTCAAGTTGAATATGATGTCCCTCATGCTTCATGCATGTTTCATGGAGAAATATTTTTTAATGGACATGGGTATCCCTTGCTATGTACTAATCAAAATATTTTTGGATTTAATGAAGATATCACAACACCCTATAGTTGATTGTAGTTTTATATATATTTCTTGTAGCTTGGGAATCCCCAACCCAAGGCATATTGTAGGAAGTATTTAAGGCCTAAATCTTCATTTGCAAAAGAGAGAAAATTGAGACAGGGTAGTTCTAGAACCAACATAAGAGAGAAATTTGTCTAGGGATCTCTAGGGTTTTTAATTTTTAGTTTTGTGTTCATTAATATTTTGATATTGTAATGATACAAGTTCATCCTAAAAATTTTAACCTTTGAAGATTGAATGATTGAATGCATAATCAAACTTGTTTGTCTCCCATGTATAGTATGCATTTTTAGATGTGTTGTTGATTAGTTAGCTAGCTAGACAACTATACAATCCTAGGTATATTTTCAAGATAATAAAATGAATGTATGGTTATGCTCATGGATTACTGAGTAGAATTATCTATTATTTTTAACATGTTGTGTATAACCTAGTTTATATATGTATTTCAGAGAATATAGTCTTTTGTGACACCTTCATTAAGGTGCCACTATTGGTTTCATTTATTGTATGTTTCTATATATGAATTCAGTGAATTTTTTGCCTAGCTAAATATAAGCATCAATTTTCTACTGGTTTCCCCTCTCATCATCCCACAAAATTCCTAAAATGATCAATCATAGACATCATTCTTTACAATGAAAATTAGTCCTACACACTACCATATTTTGATGTATAAAATAAAATTAAGGGCTACCATTAAATACACTTCAAATAGCTAGTGTGGTAGTACATCTACTTAATTAGGTTCTTGACCTTGAAAGATTCAAACTAACATACAAATATAGAGTGTTAACCTGAAAAGGAGTATACTATGCATTGGGTATGGTTTGTGCCAAGGTACATGTTCATTACCTAAAATTGTATCTAAATAACACCTTAGGGAGTCCCCACTTGCTTTAGAAAAGCCAAAATTTAGAGGTCTTACCCACCTTAATAAATTTCCCTAAAGTTTCCTTTCTTGAGAAAAAGTGTGAAGTTTTTCTTTCTTAATTTGACATCAATGGCACTTAGAAGAAGCTCACCTTTAGGAATTTAGGGACTTACAACTTTGAGCATCAAAAAAATTTACTCCAAAAAATAGAAACAACTTGTACCCCTAAATGCAACATCAATTATGATTATCCTACATATATGCAAGAGGAAGGAAACACTATCATAGTTCTCTAAGAGTTGACCAATTTCAACTTGCAAGGATATGACACCATAATATTGAAGCATAAATAATGAATATTATACAACATATTTAATCATAATATATATCATATATATTTAAAATTATTCCTTTCTAAGAAAGGGTGTAGTCCCCATGACTATAATTTACCTAACATATATAAATAATGAATATTATACAACATATTTTGAAAGGACCCCAAAACTTTATACAAGAAAAATCAAATGGGCCTTAAAACAAGAAAGGTCCTTGAGAAAAAAACATCAAAACTATAGTTGAGGGACAACCAAACCTTTGAATCAAAACCTCTCCAAAGAGATTTGAAGTGGATACAAAATTTGACATGATTGGGTCATCCTACCTTTTTACGAACAAGAACTAGTTTCAACCAAAGGACACTTAATCATAGTTTTTTGGTTTGATTTCTTCTTTAGATGGGGATCCCATGAAATCTTCAATGGGGCCCACAACTATAGTGTCCAATACATTCCCTTTATTCAAAACCTAAGGATGCACAACATTTGGTATCTTGTCCTTAAAGGAAGACCCTTGGATTTTTCCTATAGGGCATATAGCCATTGAACCCAAATTATTTCCTCCATTCCTCAACACAGAGCACACTTTACCATTATAAAGATCTTGGCATGAATAGAAGATCCCAACTTTGTGGCAATGGAAATGAACCAAATATTTTTGGGATGTGGGGCTCTCTTACACTTCTAGGGTTTTGCACCTAAAAGGAGAGAGGAATCCCAAAAACCTTAATGGCTCATTCAAGAATATGCCCTTGAGATTCCAATGCAAAGATGATTGAAATATGTCTAAGGGAAATGTCCTAGATGCAAAGAACTGATAAAAGATATTGAATATTAATGCAAAACTAAGGAAATTCACTTTGTTTGAAAACACACTATGATATGCAAAATGAACTAAAAACACAAACAAGCTATAATAGAAATTAATGAAACTAAAGAGGTGCACCTGGAAATTGAAAAGTTATGGAGAGGAGCTGTGGAATCTTGTAGAATTCCCTGTTGAAGCCAACTAGGACACTTACGCCAAGTTGGGCAACTTAGTCCTGTTTCGAGGAAATTCTGTCAGAATGAGTTTTAGACCAAAGGGTACTCAGAACTACAAAAATCACTTTTTAGGCCTGGCAGTGGGACTAATTCACCATTGATGGTGACTTAGTCCACTTCTAGATTTCGGGAAATTCAAAAGTGCAATATGTAGCTCTCGATCTGCTCTTTTTGTTCCTCCAAGTGTCTAGATCTGAAACCTTGATTTCTGAGGTTGTAAGTGACATTTTGTGTAGATTTTGACCTTGCCAATAGGGAGATGACTTCAAAAAGTTTGAAACCTATTCTTCAATCATGTCCAAGCCATCCAAGCACCTAAATCTACAATTACACAAAGGAATAGATAAAATGTTGATTGTTAGGGATTGGGGGTTTGCCTTGGTCAAACCCCGTTTAGGTAACTAAACCAAAATGATGAAATAAGATACTAAGCATGAAATATGAAACAATGCAATTAGAAACTTTTCATGATGAAGGATCTTGAATTTCTACAACAATTGATGGAGAATCTTTCTCTTGAATGCTTTAGAATTGATTAATTGACTTGATAGCATGTAGGCTTGATGATACTTGCTTGGATAATGGATGGATGAAAGGTCTCCTTTTATAGAGGAGAGTTAAGTGAATGGCTAGAATAAGGATTATAGATAGATAAAGACTTGAGGTGGAAGATAATATTGGCACAAAAAAAGAGGTTGTTTGACATAATTAAATAATACAAATTATTTAATTTAGGTGGCCAACATAGGAGAAGTAAATAAAATATTGATTTTATTTATTTAAAAAGGAAGGTGAGAATAAATAATTAGATAATTAAATAATTAAAAATAATTATTTAATTATAGAGGAAAGGTGGAGTGTTAAACATTAAATAATTAAAAATAATTATTTAATGGAGAGAGGAGTAATTAAAAAATTAAAATAATTATTTAATTGGGGAGATAAAGAAAGGATGAATATAGCATGTATTTAATTATAGAGAGAAAAGGCTAATGAATAATTAAATAATTGAAATAATTATTTAATTATAGAAGAAGAGGGAAAAACTAACTTTTGAATTAAAATAATATTTAATTCAAAAGTGGGAAAAAAGGACCATTTAAGGCATAAAGAAGCATAAATTTGAATAAGGCAGGCCCAAACAAGTGTGAAAATTTAAAGAGATATTTTTCTACGCTACATTTAGCCCCCATTTTAGTGAGAGGATGAACTTGCTTCAAACTCACACTAAAGTAGACATTCAAGAGGGGTCCAATCGTACCAATGTGGGTGGTCTAGGATAATAAAGATGAAGGAAGCGGTCAAGCCCCTAGGATCCAAGATCCTAAGTCAAACCAACATAACCATGAAAGGACACATGTAAGGTGTATAATATGCAACAAAACAAGATACACGATCATACAATGACAATGACTAAAAGAAAAAGTGAAATAAGAGATCAGATCAAGCTTCAATTGTTTGTCCACCCTGATGTGGATCAAATCTAGGATGTTTGTCCAAAAAAATGCATACTCATTCCGAGGCGACGTAACTCTTGGTTGTATTTCGGGTGAGAAGTCCTAAAAGGTGAGAAGCATACACTCATGGCTGGTATGCACTCTCACGCATGCAAGTGGCTATGGGGAAATTCATGCCTTGGAATGGGCTTCCCACTCGAACCATACCAGAGTTATACCTCCTGATAACTTTAATAAGGCGCCACAATAAAAAAAAATTTGTAAATGCTTTTGAATGTCAAGATTTTGTTAAAGGGGATTTTGCTTTGTTCATATAAGGTCTTCTTCTTAGGGAGCATTGTGCCTAATGTCTCCAAGAGAGGACAAGTCAAGGTGTCAAATCATTTCCCATGGGATGCCTCGTTCACATCATGCCATGTTAGAAGATCGTACACTCTTGGACGACATCAAACCCAATGACACCACGAATAAGAGGACACATCACAAGAAAAAAGAAAAATAACGCCAAGGAATTTTTTCCAAAAGATGTCATCTATGCATGCCCCCACTTTAAAGTGGTTTCTACACCATCACTGTGAGAAATTGCTTTAACGTGGCCAATGATAAATGAAAGAAGACATGAGAACCAACTTGGAAAGCCCTATACCAAGTCACGTGTTTCCGTATTGAGCTACATCATGAATAAGTACATCACATGCAAGTAAACTTAAGACATGTCGTCCACATCCCAAGCTTGCTCTTATATGTTCATGAAGGGTTAATGACTAGCCAAAAGAGACAACGACAAGTGACATACAAGGACAAGGCTTCCTAACCCCTTGCTCCCACATAGTGTAGGACAAGGATGATCCTGGAATGAATGATGATATTTTGCTCCTTACGATGAATGTAAGGCATGCAACTATTGAAAGGAGCAACAACTAATGTTATTTATGTTGATAAGTAAATAAAGTTTCTGCTTGATACATATTTAATGAGATGTCTATTAGGTTAGGATGTACCAAGGTTAAAGTTGCCTTGGAAGAATTGTTTGTGACAGTGGTGACATTGATTGAAGGTTTTTGTTGTGAAGGACAATAACCAAGATCATGAGGTTGTATAGGGACATGGATAACTTGTTCTATAACTTCACATCCTTTCCCAAGTTTTCATCCAAATTTTTTTTGTCACTTGTTTTGGATTTGGTGGTTGCTGAATTTGCTTAAAGTTTGTCTTGGGTGTTGTTTTTGGTTTTAAGGTGGTTGAATTGGATGATTTTGAAATTCGTATTACCGTTACCAGTTTCTCATTTCTCTTTTTAGACTCTTTTGTTATGATCTTGTATTCTCCCATGGATAGAGGTATGAAATCAAACCATTTTGATTTAGCATCTTCCAATAAATTTTGTGGCTTCCTCAATTTGCTTTTGTCTTTCTATATCCTTTTGCTTGATACTGATCATAGCACATGTAACCTTTTTGTTGTGAGGAGTATAAGGTGACTTGTCATAAGCTCCTTAACATTTGCTTCAAGGTTTCATGATTGTCAAAGCATTCCCATGATGGTGGTAAATCTATATCAAGCAATTTAGGATGCTTTAGAGTGAGGTTGATTTTTGGTTTGTACATGATAGCGTTGATGTTTGCTTGCACCATGATATTCTGCCTAGATAGAGATTTTTTAGGAGAGAAGCAAACAAGATGTTGATCACATTCCATTAATAGTTTTTTTAGAGTAACTTCATCACAAGGAGATGAAGAATCAAGAGAAGAAAAATTATCACATTCTTGTTTTTCGATGATTGGATCCTTTTGCTCAATTATGTATTCTTGGATGGGGGAAACATTAGGAAAGGGAGCAAGAAAATTCTCATGTCTTTCAATGAATATTTCATTTAATCCCAAAATATATTCTTCACAAGTAGGAGAGACATTAGGAGAAGAAAACGTATGATTATCATGATTATCTGTGATTACATCCCTTTGGTCAATAATGTCTTCCAAATAGGGGAAGAAAAATAAAGAGACTTGTCATAGGTCTTAAAGGTTTGATCATCTAATGCCAACATATCCTCCTCACAAATAATGTGATTGTCATGATTGCT
This sequence comes from Sequoia sempervirens, assembly GCA_007258455.2. Lineage (NCBI taxonomy): Eukaryota > Viridiplantae > Streptophyta > Pinopsida > Cupressales > Cupressaceae > Sequoia > Sequoia sempervirens. The sequence goes on from VDFB02337216.1 coordinate 166,921, forward strand.
CAAAAAAACATTCTCACAAATAGGGGAGAAGTTAGAAGACGACTATAGACTAGGTAGAGTGATGTTAAGAGATGTGTTTATGATCTCATTCTCTTGTGCCATAATATATTCCAAAGTAGGAGAAGTTATAGAAGAGGAGCTTTCAATATTGTCATGATTCTCAATGGGTGTATCTTCTAGCTCCAAAATACCTTCATCACATGTAGGAGAAATATTGGGAGAAGAGGAACTATGATTATCATGATTGTCTATGAGTTCATATTCTTCTATCACTTCATTCCCACAAATAGAAGAGATATTAGAGGGTTTCGAACTATGGAGTGTGTCAACATTGTTATTTTCTTGCACTACGAAACTCATATAACTAGGAAAGAGATTGGAAGGATGACTATCCTGCTTGCTAATAAGCTCATAGAAAATTGAATGCATAATGTTTTCCCGAAGATTCTCATGATCTTCTTCACCAATAAGAGAGATGCTAGGAGAGGGGGAAATTTGATTATTTTTTATTGTTTCCCATAATTTCATCCTTTTTCTCTAAGATGTCATTCAATTGTGTCATAATATCCACCCTAGTAGGAGATCATTTAGGAAAGTGACAAACAAGAGGTTCATCACATTTCATGGTTAGGGAGACATCAAAAGAAGAGAAAGTATGGGTATCATGGTTACTAATGATTGGAATTTTTTGTTCAAATAGGTATTCCCAAATGGTAGGTGCATTAGGAAAGGGAGAAATAAGATTCTCATGAGTCTTAATAAGGATATCTTCTAACACTAAACTATATTCTACATGTTTAGAGAAGATATTAGAAGAAAAGGTTTGATCTATATTTACATCCCCATGTCATATAATGATTTCTTGAGTGGGAGAGGTAGGATTTTCATAGATCTCAATCATATCCTCCACAAAAATGTGTTTGTCATGATCATTTAGGATTGTACCCTTATGCAATAAAGCATTGTCACAAGTAGGGGAGGTGTTAGGAGATGAATGGAGACTAGGTAAGGTAGTGGCCTTGATTTCTCCTTCATGTGTCACAATGTCTTTGCAAGGGGGAGGAGGAGGAGGAAGACATGCAAGACTTTCATGATCTTCAATGATTGTATCTTATTTCATCAAGATACCTTCATCACCAATGGGAGAGATATCAAGAGAAGAACAATTATGATTATCATGATTATCAATGCTTGTATCCTTTTGTGTCAAACCTTTAGTGGATGATCCTAGTGAGAGGAAGCCCTTAAGGGATTCATCTAACATGTCTAATTCATCACTACTAAAGGGATTGGATGATATGTTTTTTCTAAATTGAATCATTTTTTGAATTGTTTCTTTTGATGTTTTTCATTTTTCATTTTCTAATGAATTTGATCTAAATGAGCTAGGAACTAATGCTGAAAATGAAAATTGCAAAAATATAATGCTACCCACAGTTGCCATGAATGTAAATCATGCTATTTCTAATGTAATCAAAGCTATGCAAACTTAAAATGAAATGTAAATACTGAGGATGAAATGTAATTTGCAGATTTCAAACAAGGTAATTTATTGATTACACTATGCAATGATCTGAAAATGAAATATTGTGAATACAAATTTGAAATTGAGCAATGCATGAAATGAGCCACATTAAGCTAGATTCAATGAAATGCATGTAACAAAAACAAATAGTTAATGGCAGAAAATAGAAGTATAGAAATAGGGTTTTTAGTGTTGTGAAAGGAACTTTTAGGGGTGGAAAGGGACTAATTCACCTAAGGTGGCGAATGGGTTCCATTGGGGATTTTTTTGCAAATTTTTCTGAATTTTTGAATTATTTTTTATGCTTTTTATGTTGTATGACCTGAATGCAAACATAGTTTTTAGATGTTTCCCAATGATTTGAGATGCAAAAATGCAACCTATATGCACTTTCATTAATGTAAAATTTTGAAACCCTAGAACGCAAATTAACTAACACAAACCCTAATGTGAAGTTAATGCAAGATAGATCTAGGATGATGATGGACTCCAAATAAAAAAAGAAGGGGTTCAAAATGCGGGTTCACCAATGAACCAAATATTTTTGGGATGTGGTGATCTCTTACACTTCTAGGGTTTTGCACCTAAAAGGAGAGAGGAATCCCAAAAACGTTAATGGCTCATTCAATAATATGCCCTTAAGATTCCAATGCAAAGATAATTGAAATATGTCTAAGGGGAATTTCGTAGCTGCAAAGAATTGATAAAAGATATTGAATATTAATGCAAAACTAAGGAAATACACTTTATTTGAAAACACACTATGATATGCAAAATGAACTAAAAATGCAAATGAACTGTAACATGAATTAATGAAACTGAAGAGGTGCACTTGGAAACTAGAAAGTGATGGAGAGGAGCTCTGGAATCCTAAAAAATTCACTGTTGAAGCCAACTGGGACACTTACACCAAGCTGGACGACTTAGTCCTATTTTGAGGAAATTCTCCTGGAACGGGTTTCAGACAAAAGGGTACTCAGAACTACAAAAATCACTTTTCAGGCCTGGCAGTAGGACTAATTCGCCATTGATGGTGACTTAGTCCACTTCCAATTTTTGGGAAATTCAAAAGTGCAATCTATAGCTCCTGGCCCGCTCTTTCTATTCCTCCAGGTGTTCGGATTCGAAACCCTAATTTCTAAGGCAGTAAGTGAATTTTTGTGTAGATTTTGACCTTCCCAATAGGGAGATGACTTCAACAAGTTTGAAACCTATTCTTCAATCATGTCCAAGCCATCCAAGCACCTAAATCTACAATCACATAAAGGAAGAGAAAAATTGTTGATTGTTAGGGATTGGGGGTTTGCCTTGGTCAAACCTCATTTAGGTAATTAAACCAAAATGATGAAATAAGATAGTGAAGAATGAAATATGAAACAATTCAATTAGAAACTTGCCATGATGAAGGATCTTGAATTGGTGCAATAATTGATGGAGAATATTGCTCTTCAATGCCTTAGAATTGATGAATTGACTTGACAACATGTAGGCTTGATGATACTTGTTTGGATAATGGATGGATGAAAGGCCTCCTTTTATAGAGGAGAGTTAAGTGAATGGCTAGAATAAGGATCGCGATCAAGGGCCAAGATTAAATTAGAAAATAATTTAATCAAGGGTGGAGGTTAATTGAGAGAAGAAAGACATAGATAGATAAAGACTTGAGGTGGTTCAGATAAGATTAGCATAGAAAAAGAGGTTGTTGGAGAGAATTAAATAATAAAAAATATTTAATTTAGGTGGCCAACATAGGAGAAATAAATAAAATATTGATTTTATTTATTTAAAAAGAAAGGCGAGAACAAATAATTAGATAATTAAATAATTAAAAACAATTATTTAATTATAGAAGAAAGGTGGAGTGTTAAACATTAAATAATTAAAAGCAATTATTTAATGGAGAGGGAAGGGATAATTAAATAATTAAAACGATTATTTAATTGGGGAGATAAAGAAAGGATGAATATAACATGTATTTAATTATAGAGAGAAAAGGCTAATGAATAATTAAATAATTGAAATAATTATTTAATTATAGAAGAAGAGGGAAAAGATAACTTTTGAATTAAAATAATATTTAATTCAAAAAGTGGGGAAAAAGGACCATTAAGGCATAAAGAAGCATAACTTTGAATAAGGCTGGCCCAAACAAGTGTGAAAGTGTAAAGAGATACATTTTTCTACGCTACAAGAAATAAACTTGAGAAGATGACTCATATAATTGATTTTATGCTCCCAAACACCCAAATTTGAGCCTAATTTAATAGTGTTTGGAAACACATTATCAACATCAATACAAACACAAAATTTGGCAAAAACCAAATGTTTCATAGATTTTATTTCATTGTTAATGGCTGAAAACAAACTAAGAGCATTGGAAATACCTCATAATATTTCTTCATCCTAATATTCTAAAGGAATCCTTGGGAGCCTAACCTAGATAGGGACCTTATTAATTTTTTCCTTTATAGCATCAAAATGAGTAGACCATCTTTTTTAAAAAAAGATCAATTTTTCCAAGGAACTAAGGACCTCCTTGCAAGAATCTCATGAAATACTTAATGGTGTGGAAGAAGAATAAGAAGAATCTACTTAACTTGACCACCACTTGAAACTTACCAAAAGCATTCCATATTTTAATAGGCCAACTACAAATAACATCAATGTTCATATGAGAACCTAAGAACCTCCCAATGAGGGTATTCCTCATACAAGTAGAAGCTATATCCATCATAGCATTAGGAATCCTTAGTGAAGCACAAGTAACATCCAAGGTGAGAAACACATCTCCCTAGAAAGGGTTAGGCACAATTATGGTAGAACCACCACACACCTATTCAACTAAAGGAATCATTGCATGGACATCAATTGAGGGACAAACACCATACTCCTCCAAGGCTAAAGCTTAGCCAGAAAAAGAATGCATGTTCATATTTAAACCTTGCAAGAAAAAGAACAAAATGGGGACTTGAAATCCCTTTAGAGTCATAAGCTTGAGGTGCATCAAGTAAGGCAATATCCACACCAAAACCTTTTCGCAAGATCTCCATGCATAGTGGAGGAACAAACACCCTTGATGTAGCCCTATCAAGGATCTCACCACCCATAAACACATCCCAACATTTTCCCATGCAATAAATTTGTCCCTAGCCAAAACCTTTTTTTTTTTTTTTTAGACTGCAGGAATCGGGTAGCACGACCCCCTATAAACTGCAGGTGCGCCTGGTAAACTTTTTAACGTGATCGGCGGCGCTGGCGCGACACGCCCTCCAGTACCACGGGACGGGGGAGACTAGAACTCGTGACCAGCAGAGCCACAACGAAATTACTTAGCCAACCGAGCTAGGGCCCCCGCCCCCTAGCCAAAACCTTGACTAATAGGGTTGCAAGGGCAATTTTTTAGGAAAGGAAAACCTTACATAGACCAAAGTCACGACAACCATTGAAAGCCATAATAGATTCCACCTTAGAGTCTTACTGAATAGCCCCACAAGGGAGATAGGTTGTTCACCCAACAACCAAACCTCGAGTAGTGAGTCCAACAAAAGTTCATCCTCCTTAACATCCCAAATGCCATCCCCATCCTCGTCTGAACCCTCCTCGCCATCTCCACCTTCAAAGCCTACCCATGGGGAATTTGAAACCCACAACCCCACTTTAGTTTTTTCTCCCACTCTCTATGAATGGTTTGAAATATAGGTGGATTATCCACAACTTAATACAATTATAAATATATATATATATATATATATATATATATATATATATATATTAAATTTATATATATTGTTATAAATATAAATTTATTTAATAAAGAATCTATATAGTTTAAATAAGAGTATAAGAAAATATTGTTTATATTTTCATTTATTTATTTATTTGATTTATTGTTTTGTTTTATATTTATATATTTAATTATGTTGGTTATATTTTTAATTTTTAATTTTATTTATTTTAAAAATATGTGTGTTGTGTTATTATTTTTTGTGTATATAGTTTCTATATGAGATTTCATTTCTTGTTATCATTGTATAATGTTTTGATTGGAGGTAAAAAAGGGGTTTTGAAGGGGCCCAAAACCCTTTACAAAATAAAGCAGCTGATAAAAAAAGAAAACAACATTACACAACAATCAACCCAACGACAGTGAACCAACAACCAAAAAATAGCAAAAAGGAAGGCAACCAACCAACAACACTACATATTGTTCAGTATCTCCACAACCTCCATTTCACTAGCAACCATTTTTTGCACATTATCCACAATATCAGACACCTCTATACTAGAGGCCGCACCCTGAGCTTTTTCTAGTTCTGGCCCCCGACCCACCATTTTTTACCTCACCACTCAAAACACTTCCTTTAAGACCACCCTTCTCACCAGCGTAGTCCACATCCAACAACTTACCCACAACAACAATATCATCAACAGACACAATATCCTTTCTCTTTTTCATAGTAATCATAGGGGATATCACCTTGGTAGAATCAGAAATGCCCAAAACCTTAGGGACATCTCCACTCTTCGTAACAACATTCCACATTTTTTCAATTTTATCCTCAAGGGATAAGATTCTCCCTTCCAAGTTATGTTTCAAATTGATGGTTTCCTCCACCACAGTATTAGCCATAGTATTAATAGAATCCATTAGATCATCAATTTGGCTTTGGACATAAGGGTCCTCAGCTTTACTAGCAATACCTCTAATTCTAACATTAGTCCTATTAATTTCATGGAAGAACCACTTAAAAAGTTTAAACAACACATTAGCACTATCACGAGCCGAGCCCAACACATCAGACAACTCCTCCCTGTCAAAGTTCTCAATCCCTTTCCCCACAACAATGTCCTCATTAGAAGAACTAACATGATCCTTATCAATAGAAATATCCTTACCTTTTCCATCAGAGACATGAGTCTTCATCTTTCGAATGGAGCAAGCGATTTCCTCTACAACAACCTTCCTTTTCATCAACCTATCCACATCCGCTTTGCTAGTTCCCATAGTATGTCCTCCACCCACAACCCTTTCCTTCCCTTGCTTCTGCATCCCAATGTCAGTACTTGGAGAAGCCTCACCAAAGATACCTCCAACTAGGGAAAGAGGGAAACCATTCTCCAAGATTTGGCCAACAGTTCTCAACACCCTTCTCTTCCGGCTCCCATCCTTAGTCTCCTGCAATTGTCTAGTCATTGGGGGAGGAGAGGAAGGTTTCCCATAAAGTTCATTTTTTCCTTAACCCCCTTAGAGTGAACATTCGCAACCATCTCATCACTACATGCCATATAGCCCTCTTTGTCATCCGACTTCCTTTTCCCAGTCTTACCCGGAACATGGGAATTGGGGCCCTCCTCAAAAGAGGCATACGAATCCGGGACATAATCAACATCATCATCCCTATCAGACTCACACTCTTTGTTCAAAATAAGCCTCCTCTTCTTAGATTTTTTACTAACCCTTTTCTCTTTTGACTTTGTCTCATAACCCTCCCGAGGTTTAGCAATATTTTCCTTCAGGGACACAAGAGGTTTTTGCACCTTGTGAACTTTGTTGTGTTCATAGATCAGGAGAATTAACCCCACATGCAGAACAGGGTTTATGGGGTTTTTCATATGATCCTTAATCCCTGAGTCAAGCGACATCAACAAGTAGTAAGGAAAGGAAATCCATTTCTTATGCCGAAAATGGTAAGTGTTAATCGTCGTATACCTACCTTCCAAGGTGACATACCTCATAATATTTTCAACAACATCACACCACAACACTTTTAAGGATCTCCTTTGATAACCACCACTCTTTGCCGTCTTCAAATCAACAACCTCTTTCCCTTTAAATAAAATAGACATCGCAGCCTGCAATTCTTTTTTGTCTCTGAACACCTTCATACAATGCATAGCCAAGCCAATAATTTGGGCTGTGAATTCTTCATCAACCATGACTTCCCTTCTTCCCAAATTCAGGGTTCTCTCATTACATCCTTGAGCAACCAGATTAGTGACCTGGGGATTGTTACCATGTAGTTTCTCCATATACGAAGTTAAGCCACCCTTCTCTAAAATCTCCTACACCTCCTTCCTCTACTTAGTAGAAACATAGGACTTAGGCTCGGCACAGTTTCTATCCCCACCCATTTCAGAATACTTAACAAACAAAGGCCAAGCAAAAAGCAGAAACCTCATGAAACTAAGATAAATACCACCTAGAGTAGAATTATAAAACATAAGACTATGGAAACTAAGACGAATATCACCCAGAATCCATGCAAAGCTAGCAGAAGGAAAGATATGAAATGGTGAACTAGAACTCCGATCCATGTGAAAGCCATTCCCCATACTTAAAACTTGAACATCCCCATTCATAAAATTAGGCCACGTGAATAAGGACATGCACAACTCAATGCAAAATAAGATCAATATCAACTTGAGATTAGCATTCATTGTTAATAATAGTCGTTGCCTCAAAAGGAATAGGATCATTTAAATCCCACTCATTTCTTTCTCTAACACCAAAGTTAGCGAAGAAATCAGCTAACAAATTTCCCTCTCTCAATATGTGGGAGATATAAAAAGTATTAAAGGAATTGATAATTTCAATGGAGTCCCTAACCAAGTCCTCAATAGTCCAAGATGGAGGTGAAGCATTCTTCAAATTATTTATAATGTTCAAAGAGTCACCCTCCAACCAGACCTTCCTATACCCTTTGCTTTGAGCCATTTTGAGTCCATGATAGGCTGCAGTCGCCTCCGAGTAGTGGTTTGTTTGGATTCCCAAAGGGAGCACCACAGCTAAGACGAGCCTACCATTAGAATTTCTAATCAGTCCCCCACATTTTGCAGGTCTTGGATTTCCTTTTTCCATGCCATCAAAATTTATCTTAACCCAACCATCCAATGGTTCCTTCCAAGCAACATCTTCTCTTGAATATTTCCCTTTAGAGACCGAAAGAGAAATATCACAAGGCAACTTCCACTTTTGTGCAATAGAGATATCATAGGAACAAAGAATAATCTTTTGTCTAGCATAAAAGGAGATACTAGAAAGAAATTTTTCCTTAATACCCACACAAATCTTATGAGCCACAGATAAAGCTGAAAGAGCAGAATTTCTAAAAAAATTGTTGTTGCGCTCCAACCAAACCCCCCAAATCATATGAGGCAAAGTGAGAGACCACAAAATCTGCAGAGCCGGATTAGATGAGGGGCCAACCCATTGATACCATAAATCTTTGACAGAACCAAGAAACACCCAACTAAGATTCCAAAGCGAGAGCACATGATTCCAGATCACACCAACATATCTGCACCCAATCAACAAATGACAAGTATTTTCTACTTCCTCTTCACAAAGAAAGCATCTATTGGGCATAACAAAACCTCTTTTAATTAGATTATCAGTAGTTAAAATTTTGTTCTGGCAGAAGAGCAAAAAGAAAATGTTGACCTTAGGAATCAATCTAGAGGACCAAATAGTTATCATTGTATAATGTTTCTCAACATGTACTATATCCTATTTAAAAAATAATTTGAATTACAAGTTTGATGTAAGACTTGTATTATTTCTTCTTAATATTTGTTATGGGAGAGATCTATTGTAAGAAAGTGTAAAAAGTAGCTAATTTTTCACACATTGTGCAAGATTTTTCAATTGCTTGGGCTTCAAACTCATGTATAACATGTGCATCTAATCTTGTTTCCTTTGCTTGATGAATTAGTTCATGACAATTTAGTACAGTTTATTGTAATCAATGGACTTATTACATGTAATTTAGAGTTCCTACTTGATATGTCAATAATTTCTATAGATTACAGAGAGTTTGCATAATCTAAATGAAAGGTATTCAAGAATGAACAAAAGTAATATAAAGTCACCATATTTGAAATAAAATAATTTTAATTAGAATGAAAAATTAATGATTATAATTTATACAATTTAGAATGAAATATAATTTTTTCTATTACATTACTAATTTCACAATTACAATAAGATAGCATCTTTAAAATAATAATAATACTTCTCCATAATGTAGACAATTTATGAAATAATTAAATATACATTAAAAAGATAATTTCAATTAAAAATTACATGCTTAAACTAATAATTAATGTACAACTATATTTCTCTCAAATTACAATAAAATTATTTATTATTTTTAAAATAATATCCATTATTTCTTCTCTATTAAGCTAGGGTTCAAATCATATTCATTTAAACCTTCACAATATTAAATAAACTTCAATATACTTGAATAAGTCAAACTAGTATGTGCATACTAATTAATAAGAATATTTATATAAATATTAAATCATATATCTATATTTAGATAATAAATAATAAATCATATTAAATAATAAATATGGTTGAAAATTTCTAAATTTTATATATATATAAAGTATATTTATATAAATTATATTTATATTTAGTCCTAAAGTGTGAGATTTGAATTTAAAATAGGTTTCATACTTGCAAATTATTGTTGAGTTGTGGGAAAACAAGTTTTGTTGTTTAATGGTGAATGCAGTTGTCATTTAATGGTAAAAACCTCCAACATATCAGGTGAAAATTAGATAAATATTGCTTTTCCAACTGGATGGGGACATTCTATTTCCATTGAAATGTTTTTTGTCAATTTGATGACAACTTTCTTTTTTCATTTGTATTGCTTTATGTTTTAAATTTGTATGTAATGCAAATAATTTCTTTAAGGAAAAAATCTAAATTTGTCTAAGTTGATTTCATTCCATTATTTAGCACTTATTATTAATTGTTTAATCCAGCCACATACAACTAGAATTTGCAGCACATGAAATCCATACACACCCATGCACAAACAAATACTCTTTAACATATATCAACAAACATATAATTTTCAATCCACATAATCCTTGAACTTCCTTTAAATGCAAGTGCTAATAATTATGTTGAAAAATATTTACATTGACATCAACAATTCTCATGTTATGATCATATAAATATAAAAAATCTTTAATTTAAATTTGACAGCCCGTATACATAAAATAATTATTATTTAATTTAATAAACATAAATTTAAATATATTTCTAAAATATAAGATAAAAAGAATTACTTTAATTTTTTTTTAAATACTTCATTGAAAACTTAAGACAAAATTCTTGACTTCTTGATGCATTATGTCCTCCTCAATTGTTTCAAATCTAATAAATTTAGAACTGAATTACCAAAGCCAACTACTGTGAGAACAAAAAAAACTATAATAAATAAAAGAGATTTTAAAATTATTGTGGGAAAGCATATTTCCAAACTTTGTATGGGAAGGATGTGCATATGTTTCTAAAATAATTCACTCAAAAATAAATTTACCTTGTTAATATAATTTTTTTTATTGTAAATAAATTTAACTTGCTAATATAGTTCTTTTATTTAAATAAATTTAACTTGTTAATATAGTTTCTTTATTGTAAATAAATTTAACTTGTTAATATAGCTTCCTTACTATATATTGTGGGAGAGCACGATGTCTGTATTTTCAATTTTTGTATGGGAAGAATGTCCATATATGTTTCTAAAATAATCCACTCATAAATAAATTTAAGTTTATTTTAGAAATGCATGATAACAAAAAAATTAGTGAAAATTTAAATTCATATATATTTGGGAAATATTTGGTAAAGCATCAACTTCATTAATAGATTCAAACAAGTCTAAAGTAAAATAAAAAAAATAAAATAATTTTAATATTTCTTGGATTTTTTAAATAAATGTATTTAAAATATTTTAATATAGATATTTTAAATATATTTATCTAAAAAAATCTCAAGAGATATCAGATTTGATTTATCTTTTGATTTGATTTGAATTCTTCTTATTTAATAAGACATCACTAATATTATATAATTAAATGACATCATTAATTTTATGTTTATTATTAAATATTAATTATTTAATTTATAAATAATTGTCAAATTTAAGTTCATAGATTTTCATGTATATGATCATGACACGAGACTTTGTTGCTACCACTACTGTTAGATTTGGTTGTGAAACCGCCCAAGATCAAAGTGACTGAAGGAAAGCAAGATAAGAACTCAAAGATGAACAAAACTCAACACTCTCCTAGCACTGAACTAGACTCACAATTTGAGCTAGTGTTCTCATCAACATTGGGAGAGGTGAGGGCTTGTCTATATAGAAAAATATAGGCATATAAAACCAAGAGGAATAATAACTCCCCTTAACCCATAATAGGTGGGAGGTTTTACCTACTTGGTAAATGCCAAATACATGGTTATGCCAACTCAGGTAAAGACAAAAAATGGTAATGGGGAGGTGGCAAATAAATCCAAAAGAGGGTGTGACATTCAACTACCCAAAGGTGGGTGTGAATGACACATGTGATTGTAGGATTATGCCACATGTCATCCTCCTAACCATTAAAATATAACCTAAGCAAGCTTAATAATGTGTGTAGGAAAAATAAATATTCCCTAACATAAGGAAAATAAAAAACCTACACCAACAACTACCACTATAATAACAACTCTTAACGCAATTAATATCAAATCATATCCATTACATAAATGTGGATATATGATTTGTATATTTATATATTTGTTGTCCATTTATATTTAAAGGAAATATGATTCTATAACCTTACATAATTTAAAATTGTTGAATAATAATTTTTGAATTGATAGTTCTATTTTACTTCTATACCATGAAGGATGATCAATTTAAACAAACAGGGAATCAATCTCCTTTCGTCACCCTAGCCTGTCAAGTTAATCAAACATATGTAGTTGGGACTATTTTTGTTGAATTTAATGACAACAGAATAAACGAAAGAAAAAGATTGTAGAAAATAAAATGAATGAACAATAACACACATAAATAAAAACACGAGATTTTTATAGTGGTTCGTCTTATAGTCTACATCCACTTTCAACAGGGGAATCTCTTTTATTAATTCTCAATACAATAAATAATATTCAAGCAGCAACAACTTTTATAATTTAGTCTCATCTCCAAAATGGAAAAATTCACCAAAACGGTCAACTTCTAAATTAGCAAATACATGCCAAAAAGAAGTCAGTTACAAAAAAGGCATTTGTTTCGAGTGTGAGAGAAACTGTCATTATAATTAAAATATTTGGGCTTCATCGAACCTAACAATCTCCCACTTGAAGACCAAATATTGCTTGAGATAGCTGCTCAGAGATATCCCCCACTGCAGGCATTTACATCAGCCCCAACGAAGATTTTAGCTTTCCCAAATTTTGTTCAAGAATGCTTTAGATGAGTCTCCTCCAAAGCATATTGTATTTAATAACCTCCATGGATTTTAAACTTTCCATTTCCTCCCCCACAACCAGAATCAAATATGGACCTCCACCATGGCCCCAATCCAAAAGCTTTTCTGTACACCACCAGTACTCGTGAAGGGTCTCCCCTTTCCATGCAAACACAGTTGCATTGTCATATCCACCACCATATGCAGTAGCATCAGGATCGCTTTGATAACCATACCTAGCACCAATGGGCTTCATGTCAACATCAATGACATTACCAAACCCCGTCTCAAACAATGAGTTTTTTGCATTTCCTGTAGAAGCTTTTGCAATACTTGCAATGAATGCATTCCATTCTGCCTCTACTTCTGTAATCTTCATCAATAAATCATCTCTCTTTTTCTTCTTAAAATCCAATTTCCCCAAAAGCCTTATTCTCAACCTTTCTAAATTTTTCTAGCATGTCAAAATCCTGGCCTCCCAAATCATGCAGGGCCCTTTCCCACACATACCTTGCCTGGGTAATGCTCGAGGAATCAGGATCAACATCACTCATAAGAAATTTAGTAGCCAAATAAACAGGAGCATTATCCATTTCCATCTTTAATGCTTCATTTCTTTTCTTTCTAGAAAACTCCCACTCTTTTGCAAATTTTTCTTTTTCTTTCTCCATACAAAAAGTTCGCTCTATGAGCATCAAAATCTCTTCCTTTAGAATCACAACTTCTTTGTTTAGGTAATCGTCTCAATTCTCAACCTTTTTCTCACGTTCATCTTCACTCGTCTGGTTCCAAACTACATCCTCCTCTCCTTGGGAGGCATCCTCCTCATCTCAGAAGGAAAACTCCATAGTCTCTCCTTGTTTAACCAACGATTGCTTCAAACCCTCTTTGTTATCTTCTTTCTCTTTACCAATGGCAACCACAACTGCATCAAGAGTTAAGAAGGAAACAAACCTAACATCCTCCTCCTCTTCAACCGAATCCTTCTCATTTTTCCAGCCATCCCACCAATGAACATGGCATCTTGATTCATGTTGCACTTGCACATTACTTTCTACTGAATCCAAACTACCAAGAAATTCTTCAATGATAAAATCAACTTCATCATCATCTGAAACTCCCACTATAAAAGCACCCAGCTCCGGGATCAAATACCCAATTGTTTTCCATCTCTGCTCAATACTTCTCCATGACTCTGATACCAATTGTTGAATTTAATGACAACTGAATAAATGAAAGAAAAAGATTGTAGAAAATAAAATGAATGAACAATAACACACACAAACAAAAACACAAGATTTTTATAGTGGTTCATCTTATAGACTACATCCACTTTCAACAGGGGAATCTCTTTTATTAATTATCAATACAATAAATAATATTCAAGGAACAACAACTTTTATAATTTAGTCTCATCTCCAAAATGGAAAAATCCACCAAAATGATCAACTTCTAAATTAGCAAATACATGCCAAAAAGAAGTTAGTTACAAAAAAGGCATCTGTTTCGAGTGTGAGAGAAACTATCATTATAATTACAATATTTGGGCTTCACCAAACCCAACAATTTTTATAGTAATAGAGTTTCAACCAAGTTCTAGTACTAAATAATTCTATCGCATAAGTGTTTTATAGAGTTTCACCAAGTTCATTGAGCAGTGCAAAATCCTATCACCAAAAATGATTTAGAAACATTTTTTCAATGTTTTCATCATGTTACATGTAGATGGTTTCTATATATGCTATAGAGCTTCAACTAGCTTCTAATATGAAGATAATTAAAACATTGTTGATTCTATGAGATAAGACGTGGATTGAATTACATTGCACCTTTTCCTAAATCATAAAATGCCATTGCCATCGACTACTCATATCATGTATGAAAAGGCAGTTGAAGGAGGCGTTGCACATTTTGCTTACAACAGTGAACCCTTGAAGACTACTGTAAATATCTTCAACTATTGCAGACATGTATTCTCAAGAGCACCCTTTTACAAGGTTAAAAAATCCACTCTTTGAACGATCACAGGTAATTTTTCTTTTCTACACACTAAATTTTCATAATTAGCTTGCTTACATGTATGTCTGTGATACCTTGATATCTATCCTACTCTAAATGTGCAAACTAACTAAGAATATGAATGACAAACTATCAAGGACACCTCAAGATTAGCCAAAAGAGAGATAGAATAAGAAAGAAAATGGATAAACAAAATAGAAACAATATCACCTTCCTTGCTGTTGATTTCTCCTTGATTGGCCCTTGATTGGAATGGATTGTGTGCTCCTTAGATGATGGATTGAGTGACTAAGATGCAAGATTCTATATGCGAGATGATTAACAAAGATGGTTGAATGATTGAAAAGGCTTGAGGATTCAAATGGACAACATGTAGTTATCAAAGTGCAAAGTGTTGGAAATGCCCTTGAGGAGGGGGTATTTATAGGAGAATTTGAATTCTCTAGAGAATTCAACGGTCAAGATTGCTCCAACAAGGCCAAGATGAAGGGCTATGGTGGGTTGAGAACCCACAAGCCCTCACATCTTGACATGTGGAGGGTGAAGTGGACAAGGGGATATGAGATGGAGATGAGGTGTCAAGAGGGTACATGAGGTGGAAAAAGGACATGCACCTTGGAGAGAGATTTCCACAAAAAGGGATTTCTTGTCCCCAAGTGGGAGTGAAAGGGACATTTGAGGAATTTTGGAATTTCAAAAATCTACATGGGAAAAGGGGATAATAATTAAAATCACATTCATAGGGATCTAGAAATAAAAGGGGGGGGTTCAAGTTAAAAAATTCACATATAAAGGAGATGAACTAGGACAAATAAATGTGAATTAAAAATTCACATGGGAAAGGGGGTCAATATCCAAAAAGAAAAATGGAAGAATTGACCAAAAAGTGGTGCTAAATTTAGCTAATGATTTTGGTTAAGGTTGTGCAAATATTGGATTAGGCTAATTAATGGAAGATTAGAGGCAAGTGGCAAATGTAGGAGGATGTGACATTAATCTTTGATTAAGGGAATGCACATCATAATCATGAATTAATTAAAGTAATTCAGATTAGAGCAAAGTTATGGAGGATGTGACAAGGAGGAATTTTAAATTGATTTTAAATCAATAAGGGGAAAATGACTAAATTAAATAAATTAGCGTATTTATTTAATTTAGAGAGGAATAAGGTGAAAGACAGAGTATTAATTATTAAATTAAATACTTTACCGTTATGAGGCCAAAGGTATAATATTAATTTAATAAATTAATATTAATATGATAGACGGAAAGGCAGCAAATTTAATCATATGGAAGTGATTAAATTTAGATGTCTACATTTTGCCCCTCTTCGAAACATTGTTAGGGTAACAGTGTTTCGAAGAAAAATAAAATGTGAATGAGGCAAGAGATGAAGGATGGTGATGCCCCTGACATGAAAAGGTTAATGATGCCCCAATGACCAAGCTGGAGGGATGGAGGAATGGTAAGAGGGTATGCCCCCTTGAGAGGGCGGTTGGGGAAGGAAAAAGGGGTCCACGGACGACATCTCGATAGGAAGGAAAGAATGATACCGTTGGATAGAGCTCAAAAAATTGAGCAATTTTGATTTTTGAACGGAGGGGATCTGACGCATGGTTTGCGAATGGCAGCCTCGGGAAGTTTGGGATTAATTAGAGGAATAAAAAGTGAAATAGAAGGTAAAAAATACCTTGTTGGAGGAAAGGGGGGGGTTAAAAAGGTAATTTGAAAAATTACCTGGGTCATTGTCACTGTAGTAGTTGAGAGAAAAAGAGGAGAGGAGAGAAAAGCAGCGAGGAGACACGATGCCGACAGACAATGACATCGCAATCGTGCACCAGGCGGATGAGGTACGGGCAATGTACCGTGAAGGCGCGAGCAGACAGCAGGTGAGTAGAAATAAAAACCTCCCTATGTGATTTACGCAGTTTTTACGTAAAAAAATTAAATTTAAAAAGGTGGGTTTGGTCGGGGACGGAAAGAACCAAAATGGGTACGTTGATTTATGTTAAATTTTTTAAAAAAAGCGCTTGTGAATTTATGCATGGGGGTGGTTGGCGCCACAAGGCCAGAAGCGGAGTTACCAAGGCTGACGTGAGCAGACGCCACCGCCTGTAGAGCTGGGTCACCGGGGTCCTCGCTACGGCATGGAGTATGCCTTATCGGGAAAGCGGGAAGTCACCGCTGGCGATGGCACCGCTATTGCCGACGCCATACGGGCGGGAGGGTAATCACTGGCGGCCGCCGCTTACCTTCAGAAATCCATTTTGATCACTAATGTAATGATCCACAAATCTACCGGAGTACCCAACGGGCACGGATGATGCCACATCCGGCTTCGAGGTTCCACGAGTGATCAACTACGACCTTATGATGTGATGTAACATGATGCGTGACGCAATGATGATGATTACGATGGGGCAGGACAGGACGGCCGATGATTATGACTTATGACGAAAGGGCGAAATGATTGATGGCGTATTCCAATGATTGTAAAGGGCGATGATCACGTGAGCGAACAGGATTGCATATCGCACGGCGGCGAGGATTGAAAATAGGGCATGAAATGATTGTGATGATGAGCGTATTCTACGATAGGGGGCCAAGGAGGAGTGGGTAGGGATAGGGGTAAGGGGGGAGAAGGATAGGGGGATAGGGGGGGGTAATGTGGAATAAAAGGAACGGATGAAAAAATGGGCGAATGGAAGGAGGAAGGGACAGGAATGGAAAGGAATGGAGGGTGGTGGAAAGGTGGTGGATTCCATGGTGGACATGGATTAAGATTAGGAGTTTATTCAAGGAGTGCCGGGACAAAGATGGAGCCTGGGACGGGACAAACACTGAGATGACCGTGGACCGGAGGACGTGGTGGACAGGAAATGGTAGGGGAAAGATAGACAAGACTTTGAGGGTTTTGTTTGGTGATGTGAGGTTGCCCCTGGTGAAAGGGAATTTGGACTTGGATGAGTGTTTGATGATAGGGGTGCCAGCTTTACCATTATTCTTGTGTGGATTGATTAGTGGGATACTGCTACCAGACCGGAGCAGACGGACATGTAGCCTGCGGTATATGGAGGTGATCCGCCACATTATTGAGTGGCGGGGGGGCCGTTTTCATGGGGTTCCTGTGTATTGGCACAACTGTATAGAGATATGCACGGGATCTGCTATCGGGAGATCTCGAGTGTGACACATGGGACTTTATTGCAGATTTGGGCGTGGGAGCATATTGCCATGACTAGACCAGTAGTGGTGAGGGAGGGGACAGTGGATGACCGCGAGCCCGTGGCTTGGGAGTATGGGGAGGAGAGAGGGTGGATTTTCCGCTATGAGATGCTGGGTGATATGGAGGGATGGAGGAGGGCGTTTGATGATCTACGTTCAGGGGAGATAGAGTGGCGGCCATATAGGTTACGTCAGTTCAGGGGATGGTCAGATACAGGGAGGCATGGGGAATATTTCCTGAGCCGATGTTTTATTATTGGGACTCTACCACGCATAGTAGAGTCTCATCGACCGGACAGAGTGTTGAGACAGTTTGGGAGGATACAGGATATCCCGGCGGCACCTATCTTGTATCGGCGGTATAGCAGAGAGGTGCCATGGGGAGGTCACATATCACCAGCGACGGTCAGGGCATCATGGATGGCAGTAGGACAGGAGGCTTATCTAGGGAGGACAGGAGGAGAGCAGGTACTAGTGTTGACAGAGCGGTATCATAGGTGGTTTCAGAACAAGGTATGGGAGAGGATCACACCTGTGCATCCTACGCTGAGGGTAGCGGGTGTGATATTGGGAGGCGAGGGGGGACAGGAGGAGTCTCGAGGGGGATGGAGGGAGACGGGACAGAGCCGAGGAGGAGGAGGTGAATAAGGAAGGAGGGGGAGGGGGACATGGAGTGGAAGGAAGGAAGGATAAAGAGGGGGGGAATGGAGAAAGGGTGGAAACAAGAGAGTCTCAGAGAGGCAAGAGGGTGGGTAGACAAAGAAACAAGAGGAGCAAGAGGGTGGAGGTGTTGGAGGTGGATGGATATGGAGGGAGGTGGAGGTGGTGGTGGGTGGAGGACACAGGGTCGGAAGAATGGAAGGAAATGGATCTGAAAGGAATGGAGAGTGGAGGGAGGAATGGATTCTGGAATGGACGAACAAGGAGGGGCCAGAGACCACAGGAGGAAGAGTGGATGGATGGATAGAGGGAGGGGATTGGAGGAGGATGATAGGGAGGACTGGATAGAGGAGACAGTGTGGGAGGAGGGGATGTGATGGATGTGGACAGAGATGGGATAGAGGATGTGGGAAGTAGAGTGAAGGGAAACAGAGGTTCTGTGGATCCCAGAAACCAAAGTGGGAGGGTAGAAGGGAGGAGTGGAGAGGGGTTTGGAGGCCGAAAGAAGGAGCGGGAGGTGGATGGATAGAAAGGAGAGGGACACAGTGGACAGGACATGGACGTGAAGAAGGTGTGGAAGGAAAGGAGAGGGATAGGGTGAGAAGGAATGAAGAAATGAGATCTTGAGCAAGATCAATGAAAGCTTTTAGGACAAGGCACATTGTCTTGAGCGTATTAATTTTAGATAAGTAATGATGCAGAGAGAGAGTCGCAGAGATGCACACAGACATGTGGGTTGAGGGATGTGCAAAGGCAGCTCAAAAGGTGTGATGGAGAACGAGAGGGATGCGGCACAGGCGCTTGTTCAGAGGGAGAGGGCGGTAGCAGAGGCAGAGATACAGGCATTGCAGAGGGGGAGAGACGAGGCATTGGCGGAGGTAGCTACTCTCCGTAGAGAGAGAGATTTAGCAGAGTTACGGGCACAGGCTCTCCAGAGAGATAGAGATGCAGCAGAGGTTTTATTACATACCGGTGCGGTGAGGGATGGATGGCTTCATTTTGACAAAGGGCGAGTTGGCACAGTGTCGGTTAGCTCAGGAGGCCTGGGAGTAGGAGAGGAGAGCTATCACCAGGGATCGAGACAGATATCGGCAGGAGCAAAATTCCACTCGGGTACAGGTTGCGGAACGAGAGGAGAACGCGAGAGAGGCAGGTTTTTGGATGGCCGCATATTACCATGCAGTTCCAGACCCATCTCAGCGGTTATTCCGTTATACCAGGCAGACGCCTCAGATGTCAGCGCCATCTCAGTCATTGGGGACACGGACACGTGGTTTTAGTGATTCACCAGGTGTTTCACCAGGCAGAGGAGCAGGACCCGAGTCTCCACAGAGATCAGATGTGGGGAGTTCATTTGGGAGGTGACAGGTTACTGAGTTTTTGACAGATGCATGATGGACTGTGTAGGATGTATTGACAGAGATCAGAGATGTGCTATATCTCTGGGTTTTGTATTTTGTCATATGAGGGATTTATGTATGATGGACATGGGACATATGTTATATTATTTTGATATGAGACAGTTCTTAGTGACACCATGTAGTATGTTTCTGTTTATGATGGATGATTATATGCATGTGTATATGGTATTTCTTGGTTTATGTGGATGAATGCTCATGTGTTGATTTATTTATGATACGAGATGAGATGTTCATGTGGATGAGTGGATATATGTATTTATGGATAATTTGACTTATGCATATGCACTGGTTTATTGAGATGTATATGTAGATGATTGAATTTATGCACTTATGTAATATGAATATTTGTATGGATGTGAATGGTGATGTTGTATGTGCACCTATGGGATCTAAGATGATGTATTTATATGGATGCCTAATTGACTTTAATTATCACGTATGTGTGTATGATGGATGTTGCATGAATATTTTATGTATGCAGGATGTGATGTATTATGCATCTAACACTTTGTGATGCAGGTGGCGATGTACATGTGGACCTAACATGTGATGATGCAGGTGGCGAAGTATGTAGGCGGGTGGTGATGGACCTAAGACGTAATGCAAGCGACGATGGGGATATGGCACTGATGTGATGACGGGAGGTGGGTATGTGGTGATGGATGTGATTTGGCATCTGTCAAAAGGTATCAGTATCCTGAGAAGAATGAAAGAGAATGGGGGGAAGGTATTTGCACAACCAAAACCATAGGGCGAGTATTAATGCAATGATTATGAAAATGCAATCCTAACTCAATTTTGCCATCTTTGGAGCACTGGTTTTTGCTATAGCATAAGACACGATTCACCAAGGTATGGAGGACCGAGGTAGATTAGTGTCCAATGCATGAGACAATCATATCAGACAAGAAGGCTATCCCGATACCCCAAAGTCGTGAGGACCTTGTTCGGGTCCGGTACTGGGATAACCACAAACACAAAAGGATGCCCCAACATAACACAAGATCGTAAGGATCTTGGTGGGTACTATGTGGGACAACCAAGAAGACATCATCAAACAAAAGATCAAGATATGCCCCTATGTGGACCAATCAAAACACGCCATAATATGATGGATCATGGTGGTCTTGACAAGTGATGATAGGGAGCTCAAGTGATAAACAAAAACCAAAAGCATCAAAAAGATCACAATCAATTTCAAATGTCCATTGCCATAGGATCCAAGGGATAGATGGAATCGATGAGGTCTGTTAGGAAGGATGTATCCTGTTAAGACCTATGATGGATGCTAAGCGAAAAGATCGGTATGATATAGGATATTTGAAAGTGTTTAGATTCGTTGGTACAAATGGGTCTTGTTTGTTAAGAACCAACGAGATAAAGGCATAGCTTGATGTCACAATACAGGGGAGACGAGACACAACCTAAAGACCTAGAGGCTCGGGGGCTGATCAAAGATTAGCCTTGCCTACGTGAAAGCGCAGAGCCCTCGTAGTTCATGGAAAAAGACCATGGATAAAGCAGAAAGAAGACAATGGTGACCGATGATGGAGAACACAAGACACAACCGACAAATGCCCCGGGGGAGGATCAAATGACCAACCTTGCCTATGTGAAAGTGCAGGGGCAACGTAGTTCGATAAAATGACCATGGAAAAAAGAGAAAAGGGACTAGTGGAGACGAGATGGTGGAGGACCAAAACAAGGTTGATCCAAAAGTGCCCCGGGGGCAGATCGTACAATCAGCCTTGCCTACGTAAAAGCGCAGGGGCAACGTAGTTCGACAAAAGACGAAAGTGAGACAAAAGGATGAGATCTAGATGGAGACCAACGCGATGGATGATCCTATATGACGACACGGACCGACGGACGAAAGACATAAGCTTAAAGTGGGATATAAGAAAGCTCAGGATGAGGGATAGATAAGGTGAGTCGTCCAATGCTCAATCAACAAATACCAAGCGGCCTAGGCTGATGTGGGTGGGGATGAAAGTGCGGATGACAACATAAAGTAACTAGGATGCCAGGTAGATAATGATTAAGCCCTCTATGGATGATGCCTATTACCAGGTTTTCACCATCCATACTTATCCAAGGCGCCACTAAGAGGTGGTTTTCACCATAGGACGGTTTTTTTTTTTTTGCGATTTTTTGATTTTTTTTTGATTTTTTCGATAAGGTAGACCAAGCGGACTTTAGGCGTAGAACCTTTTTAGATGGAGAATATTGACAGGTTCGTTAAGGGGATCTCCATCCAGAGTAGCCAACCTATAGGCTCCAGATCCATATTTGGCAGTTATGATATACGGCCCTAGCCAATTTGCCTCAAATTTTCCTTTCTTGTCACGGTCTTGCTGAGTGCGGTGATTTTCCTTGAGCACAAGTTCACCAATTTGGAATTGCCTGGGACGGACCTTTTTATTGTAATGGCATTTAAGGCGATTCTGGTATACTTGTAGGTGATCATAGGCCCGTATTCTGCGTTCATCTAGTAACTCCAGCTGGGCAAGGCGTGCAACGCGGGCATCTTCTTCGCTGATGAGGTTCTTCAAAGAAATTCTCAATGAGGGGAGCTCAACTTCGATTGGCAAGACGGCTTCCGCGCCATATACTAAAGAGTATGGGGTGGCGCCTGTTGGGGTATGGATAGATGTGCGGTATGCCCAAAGGGCGGGATGTATGTGAAGGTGCCAATCTCGTCCAGTGTTATTGACCACCTTTTTGAGGATGCGGATGAGGGTTTTGTTGGTTGCTTTTGCCTGACCATTACCCTGAGGGTAGTAAGGCGTTGACCAATGATGTTGGATGTGGAAAGTATCACATAGGTGCTTCATGGCTTGATTTTTAAACGGCTTTCCGTTATCAGAAATGATGGTGGATGGGATACCATATCTGCAGAGAATATGGTAGAGGATGAATTTAGAAATCTGAGTACCGGTGATTTGGGAGAGTGGCATTGCTTCCACCCATTTGGTAAAGTACTCAGTTGCGGTGATGATGAATGTATGGCTGTCAGATGATGGTGGGTGAATCTTGCCAATCAAGTCAAAACCCCATTGAGAAAACGACCAAGGTGTTAAGAGAGGCTGAAGATCTTGTGCTGGAGCGTGGATCAAATCCGCATGTTGTTGACATGGAAGACATTTCTTTACAAATTCACAAGCATCACGCTCCAATGTAGGCCAGTAATATCCAGCCCGTAGGATTCTTTTGGCTAGAGCCATACCATTTGAGTGAGCCCCACAAATACCACCATGTACTTCTGTTAGTACCATTTGGGCTTCGGTCTCATTCAGACATCTCAGGAGGATTCCATCATACCCGCGACGATAAAGCGTATCACCAACGAGGATGTATCGGGATGAACGATGGATGAAGGATTTACGTTGGTTGTGTGTAAGTTCCGGGGGTATGGTGTTGTCACAAAGGTAAGTATATATGTCTTGGTACCACGGGGAGGCAGGACCTACAACACCGCACACCATGTCAGTGTCAGGAATGTCATATGCAGGGATTAACAGTTGCTCGACCAAAAACTCACACTCTGTCCGATCCTTGGGCATGTCAATCAGAGAACCAATAGTGGCCATGGCGTCTGCTGCTTTATTCTGCACCCGAGGGATTTGGTCAAACTGTATGGAGGTGAAATATTTCTTGAAATCATCCACCATGCGTTTATAGGGTAGCAATTTGTCATCCTTCGTGAGGAACTCATCATTAACTTGTCGGATAACCAACAAGGAATCTCCAAAGACTTTCAAATGTGTAATGTGCCACTGTTTTGCAATTCTAAGGCCGGTGAGGAGGGCTTCATATTCCGCCATATTGTTGGTGCAGGGAAACGCTATTCTGAATGATTTTGGGATATAGTCACCTTGAGGGGTGACTAATAGAATTCCTGCCCCAGATCCACTGTGAGTGTATGAGCCATCAAAGTATAACGTCCAAGTTGGTGCTTCTGTTACTATGTAGATTCCTTCATCCGGGAATTCAGTGTCTATTGGGTAGGCATCTACTAGTGGCGCTTCAGCTAATTGATCAGCAATAACATGTCCTTTAATAGCTTTGCACTCCACATACTCGATGTCAAATTCGCTGAGCAGCATGACCCATTTGGCCATGCGGCCAGTCAAGGTGGTTCTAGACAACAGATATTTCAAAGGATCAATTTTAGCAATTAATTTGACTGGGTGACTGAGCATGTAATGGCAGAGTTTCTGTGTACTGAAGACTAGCGCAAGGCACGCTTTTTCCATAGGAGAGTAATTTAACTCATAGCCGACTAGTGTTCTGCTGATGTAGTAGATTGCTCTTTCTTTGAGTGACTCATCGTGTTGTGCCAATAATGCCCCCAGTGTGACTGAGGTAGCAGAGATATAAAGCAGGAGGGGTTTTCCTGGGATAGGTGGCATCAAAATTGGTGGATGAGCTAAGTAATCCTTGATTTTATCGAAACCCATTTGACACTGTGGAGTCCATCGGAAGACGAAATCTTTCTTCAAAAGATGGGTAAACGGCTGACATTTATCTGCAAGTTGGGCTATAAACCGCCGGATGGACTGCATTTTTCCCTGGAGGCTCCTTAACTGCTTTAGATTGCGTGGAGGCGGCATGTCCAGAATAGCCTTTACTTTGGCAGGATCAACTTCAATACCTCTGCGGGAGACTATGTAACCCAACAATTTCCCTGAGGTGACGCCAAAGACACACTTTTTTGGATTCAATCGCAACTTATAGTGCTCTAGTCGCTCAAATATCTTCTTCAGAATGGTGGGATGCTCGGCTCGCATTCTGGATTTCCCTAATAGGTCATCAACATAGTCTTCCATGATAATGTGGATAAGTTCATGGAAGATAACGGTCATAGCTCTTTGATACGTTGCCCCCGCATTCTTGAGACCGAAGGGAATAACATTGTAATAGAAGGTGCCCCAAGGGGTTGTGAAGGCGGTTTTGTGTTGGTCTTCAGGTGCAATTCGGATCTGGTTGTAACCGGAGAAGCCATCCATGAGAGACAACATCTCATGTCCTGCCGTTAAATCAACCAACATGTCAATATTAGGAAGAGGGAAATCATCTTTTGGGCAGGCTTTGTTGAGATCCCTAAAATCTGTGCAGACCTGAATGTCACCATTAGGTTTAGCAACCGACACTATGTTAGAGATCCATTCAGAGTAGTCAATAGGTCTGATAAAACCCGCGTCCAGTAACTTCTCCAACTCTTTCTTTACTAACAACGCAACTTGCGGATGCATCTTACGAAGTTTTTGCTTGACGGGTTTGGCGTCTGGGCGAATGTCTAAGTGGTGAACCACTAAAGTAGGGTCTAAGCCTAGCATGTCTGAATATGACCAGGCAAAATTGATGATGCCTTCTCGGAGTAGCTGCGTAAAGATCGGATATTCTTGTTTGGAGAGTGACTTGGCTACATAGGTGATCTTCGGATTTTCAGCAGTTCCCAAATTAATCTCTTGCGTTTCTTCAATCAGAACAGATGATCTAGCAGATAGCTGAGTTCCCATAAGGGGAAGATGAACATCTCCATCTTCTAGTGCCTCTTCGAGGTTTTCGCCATCAGATGCGTCCTTTATTTTTATTTTTTCTAGGTCAAGAAGCGCCTCAGGGAGGTTTTCACTAGATGACCTCTTTTTTATTTTTCTGATTTTATTTTTGCGACTAGAGTGTTCATCCTCCCCCAATCCCATAAGGTTGACGTACGTGTCCACAGACATACTGACAGGTGGGGCATTATGTAAGTCCCAATCGATGAGTTCAGGGTGATGAAGGGACAGGTTAATGGTGCAAACATATAGGCATTCAAACATGGACGACAAGTCAGTGTGATCAACATCATCGTACGCATGTATGATGGATTCCTCTTCGGGTATGTCTGCCAATGAGCCATCATCCATGGTGATACTATTGGAAGTATTAGGTGGTGTTGCGGGGCCTTTCTATTTTTTCTCATACCCAATGCCCACATTTTTTGGTAGCAGAGATGTATCAATGGGTTGTAACCGCCCTTGTTCTTGCTTTCCGAGGCCTCTGCCTTGATAGTTATGCTTTTCCATGAACTTTGTCGGCCAGGGGTACTTTTCTTGGAAGTACTCCTTGAGAGGAGTTTCCGGCTGAAGCTCTTCTCGGTAAACCCATTGGCTTATGTCTTCTTCTGGAGCATCTGTCTTGATACTTGGGGATACAAAAGTGGTGGTAGGGATATTTTTGCCCTGGAAGGTGACAATCTTGTCTTCCTTTAGGGAAGCGTGGGAAGGTTGACCATACTCGTGTGGCGATGGTGGCATGGTTGCTACATTAAGGGCAGTGTGCATTTCATACTCGCCACACCCTTTGTCGATGATCTGGACTTTTGTGACCGTGGGATTAGTGGGGGATGGAGTGGTTATGACGGTGGATGGTGGATTAACAGGTGATGATTGGGATGCCCCCATTTCAACCCCAGGACAATAATGTAAATGGGGAAATGACGCCTCTAAAGCGCGACAATATTCGAATGGTTGGGGGTCGGCATGGATGGTGATCTCTTGTCCATTAACTGGGAATTTGAGGCACTGATGGTAGGTGGAGGGCACAGCTTGCATAGCATGGAGCCATGGACGGCCAAGGAGGAGATTATATGGTAAGTCCAGATCAAGGACATGGCAGGTGATGTACTGAACTACCGATCCCACTTGGACAGGAAGATTGATGATCCCTTCTGAATTTCTTTCTGCATTATCATAAGCCTTAATTGTAATGATCTGATTGCTTAAGTCCGCTTGAGTATACCCTACTTGTTTTATGAATTTCAAAGTACATAAGTTGAGGGCAGAGCCATTATCTACCAAGACCCTTTTTATTTTATGGCGGGCAACTATAACTTCGATATGTAGTGGGCGGTTATGATTGACATCGATATTTGGCATATCATTTTGGCTGAAGTGGAGGTGATGAGACGAAGCCAAGTGCCCCACCAAAGCTTGGAATTGTGTGGGGTCGATGTCATTTGGTACATGGGTCTCTTGCAAGGCTCTATTGAGAATCTCTTGATGTACCGGGGAAGACTTAAGCAAATCTAAAATGGATATGTGAGCGGGGGTCTTCCTTAGGTGATCAAGGATGTTATACTGAGAGTTCGCAGGAGCGGGTTGGATGGGTGATGCGGGCTCGTCGTGTAGTCACAACACATTGAGGATCTTTGGCTTTAACGTGTATCATGGATACCCGAGGTTCGACCTGCTCAATGTAATGAATAACGCCTTCATAATTGAGGGGCACATTCTTGTAATTCACATTATTGGTGTTGTTGTTTTGGGGATGACTAGTGGAGGCGCTAGGACCTTGACTATGATTTGGGAAGGCATTTTGATAGATTTGCAGTTGAGCATTGGACGACGAAGGTTGACTGGGGTCAACCTTGATATCTCCTCGATCAATGAGATCTTGGACATAATTTTTTAAACCTTGACATTTATTTAACGAGTGTCCCTTGATCTTATGGAAGTCACAAAACTCATTTTCCTTAAACCATGCTGGTTTAGGTTTGGACTCGTCGAATGGTTTGGTGATAGGATATGTGATGGGGTAATTGATTTGTAACAATTTGTTAAAAACAACACTTAGGGGTTCACCCAATTGGGCGTATTGACGTTTGGTATTCCCCTGATTTCTTTGGTTTGACTGTTGAGGGGGGCGAGATGCCCCCTGGGGTACTGATATGGCGTTGGGTACAGACTGTTGTTGCCCTTGGGATGCATTGGCCACTTGGACATGTTTGGTGTCTGTCATTCCGTCATTCACTGCATTTTTATTTTTGTTCCAAAATCGCGATTTATCTCCGAATGACCGTTCTTTATCATGACTGTGTATTTTAATGTGTCCTTTGGCAATAAGGGCACGTTCAAGGATAGGTCCCTTTTCCACTATCTCGCGAAAGTGGTGACACAGTGTAGCCTAAAATTGTGGGCCATGTCAGGATGAGAATTTTCCACAAAAAGGGTGACCATGTCTTTCTCTTTCAAAGGATTTTTCATTCGACTGGCTAATGCACGCCACCGTTGGAGGTAGCTGGTAAAGGTCTCTCCATCACGTTGCTTCTCTTTTAGGAGATCTAAGGTGTCTGTATCCTTTTGCAAATTGAAAGAGAAGTAGGATACAAACTTCTCTGATAAGTCTGCAAAAGTTTTTATGGACCCCTTTTCGAGGGTCATGAACCAATCTAGGGCATGGCTTGCTAGGCTTCGTGGGAACAAGCGCAAGAGATAGTTATCACTGTACATGACTTCTTGACACTGTGAATAAAACTCCTGCAAGTGAGCCTTGGGGTCTTTGTCTCCTTTGTATTTGTCAAATTTTGGAATCTCGAAATGTTTAGGAAAGGGGATCAGTGAGATGGAGGGATCAAACGGATATGGGCATAGATCTTCAAATTTGAATGATTGTTTTGTAGCCCCTGCTTGAAGATCCTTAAGCGCGGCTTTGATTTCCAACAAATCCGAGCTAGCTGGTGGTGGGTTGGGGGGATATTGATGGTAGAAGGATGAAGGATCTTGTTGAAAGGGTGTCGGATTGTTGAAATGCAGGTTTGGGTGTTTGGATGATGATATAGCTTGCTGGTAGGATGAGGGGTTTTGTTGAAATGGGGGTTGTTGTTGTGGGGTGTAATATGGATTTGTTTGGTAAACATGCGGGGTAGGTTGTTGAGGAACTTGGATAGGACGTTGTATGTTAGTTTGTTGGTATTGAGGGTATTGTTGTGATGGTTGGGAGGTCGTGTAAAGTGGTTGTTGGGGAAATTGTTGTTGGTTGTGATAGTAGTAGTGTTGGGGAGGTTGTTGTTGTGGCGTCGAGTGTTGTATGGACTGAGGCGGGATATTATGTTGTGGTTGAACCTTTGGACGCAAAAGGGACGCCAGAAAGGGAGATATGGTTTGGGCAATAGGTTGAGATGGATTGCCTTGTGATTGGTAGGATGGTTGTTGTGAAGAGGTCAAAGTATTGGGTATAGGTTGTTGCGGATGAGAAGGCGGAGGTAGTGTGGCTACGTTTTGTAGAGATGGTTGTTGGGTACTACTCGGAATGTTCAGCTGGGGTGTGCTTTGTGAAGGTAATTGAGTTGGAATGGTAAGTGGGGGAACCTGTTGAGGTGGTATATTGGTGGTCCCAGGAGGCGGGAGGGGTGTGGCAAAGGAGGTGCCCCCAATGTTGACGGGAGGTTGGCTGGAAGGGGAAGGTGTTGTTAATGTTAATGGCGGAGGTTGTGGAACGCTTTGTGGCATGCCATAAGCAAAAGGGTTATTGGGATCAGGCACTTGAGGTCCTCCTATGGCTGAGGTGGAAGCGTGTGGGGGATAATTAACTTGATAGAGAACGGCATTGCCAAATTCGGGTTGATGCCAACCCTCGACTGGAGGAACACTGGAGAAGTATGAACCCTCGGGTGCACTTTGGGTCTCTTGGAGTACGTTAGATGGGGCGCCCCTATATTTGGAGAAGTCAACATTGGAGGGGGGTTTAACACCCTTCTCAATTAGGTGGGCCAGGATTTCTTCCCCATGTTTCTCAAGCAAACGGTCAGTCATTTGTACATTGGCAGGATTACTAAAATGTTCCTCAAGTGTGAGTTCAGGTTGATTAACCATACTCTCTTCCCTATGCGGTGAGTTATTCTGATTCTCAGTGTTGGAGTGCGATGAAGTACCATTGTGAGGGTCATGTGAGATGTTGGTACCCTTGTTAGGATTTTATAAGATATTGGTTGTATCTTTGGGATCTTGGGAGTTGTTTGGTTGGGCACTCTGAGCTTGATGGTCGGCCATTTTCTTTGCTTGTGAACGGGTCTGAACGGGCATGCAAATGCTAGATGAGTAGGTTAATGCCTTTGTCAAATGATTTGATTGTGATGGAGTGTGGATTAGATCTGATTGGACTTTGATCAATTGGATTGGATTTAGATTGGATTGGATTGGATTGGATTAGATTTGGATTGGATTGGATTTGGATTGGATTGGATTGGATTGGATTGGATTGGATTAGATTGGATTAGATTGGATTGGATTGGATTAGATTTGGATTGGATTTGATTGGGTTTGGATTGGATTGGATTTGATTGGAAGGCGTGAGAGAAAGACCTCAAACTTGATCACGCGAGATTACCTTTAGTAACCTTAGAGCTTTGATTGATTGATAGGATGATTACGACACCGAATCTACCTTAAGCTAGGAATGGATTGATTGGGCCGAGGATGATAACTTGCAACACCGAATTCACCTCAAGATGGAGGCGAATTGATTGGGTTTGAAGTTAAAGACTAATAATCAAGTTCAAGCGCTATGGTCAATTTAGGTAACCACTTTGTAATACATGGGTAGGACGGTTTGATTATGGGTGGTATTTGGAGATGCAAATGGCAAGAAATGATTGGTGGTTTAGGAAGGAAGTAGGATGAATGGGGGGGTTAAGGATAATTGTGGAGAATGTATGGGGATTTAGGATGGTTGAACGAAAGGTTAGAATAAGGAGATGGAAGTTTAAAATAGCCAAATGGGGGTTTTTCAAGATTTAAAGTGACAAAGAAAAGGTTCAGAATGATGAGGTGATGGTTGGGAATGGTTAACTGATGGTTCAAAGACTAAATGGGTCCGAATGGAGGAATTTCAGGTGTTTAGGAGGGAAAATCTGCCTTTCTGCAGCAAAGATTAGGGTGTTGGCAACAAAATCAGGGGCGTAGACAGCTTTCTGCAGTAAATCAGGGGCGCTACCGCCTTTCTGCAGTAAATCAGGGGCGCTACCGCGTTTCTGCGCAGGGTGCTACCGCTTTTCTGCGCAGGGCGCTGTCACGGTTCTGCGGGGACAAAGCTTGGTTTTTGATGGAAAAGGCTATGGCAAGGACACAAAATGATGGAACAAGTCAAAAAGTATCAAAATTTGACAGAATTTCCATAAGAAAACACCTCAAGCAAGCACAATCCTATGATTAATATTACGGGTATGGTAAGGCAAAGTCTTAATCTAGGATGCACAAGGCTTGTAGGGAGTCCTCGATATACTCTCGGTATGTGAGGCACAACTGTGAACACCAGTCCGTCACAAGCGTGAGTCGGGAACCCCAGCGAGATACTAAAAGGCTCAGACCAACTCTTCACGTCTATCTAGGTATCACCCTAGCTTCGACGCTCCGCCAATTACGACGCAACTGGATTGGGGTACAACTTTCGTTCTCCCCCCTTTATATACCCCGCCAGTACACGTGGTTGGAATCGTCCCTTGGGGTGATGAAATCCCCAAGCAGGTCCCACTAAAAAGAAGACACTAACTATTTCCAACTACTCCCTAGGCTCACACGAAGTTCAAGGGGAAAGTGAAAACAAATCAATGCCCCCTTGGGTAACACAAAAATAAGCAACCACAGCAAACAGTGAGGTTTAATCCCCCTAATTAGATTATGTTTGAAAACAGCAGAGATAATTTTTTGAAAGTCTGATTATGTAGATGACCCTACAAACAAATGTTAGTTGTCCTCTTTTTTCGTCTTTGGTCAAATTTTGCCACAATATGCTGCAAAACGTTAGCGAAAAATGACAATATCCTTGCCACCACAATGTTAGAGAGTTATTACATAAAAGCTGTAAAAAACTAGAACAAAAATGAAGCCAAAACGCCTATTTTACCTTCCGAACTGTGCTGTTTTGGGGCGCTGCCGCGGTTCTGTGAAGGGCGCTACCGCACTTCTGTGAAGGGCGCTGCCGAGGGGTCTGTGAAAGGCGCTGCCGCACTTCTATGAAGGGCACTGTCGCGGGTCTGTGAAGGGCGCTACCACACTTCTGTGAAGGGCGCTGCCGCGGTTCTGCGGGGGCGCTACTGCCTTTCTGCGAGCTTTTCCTACAAAATTCTTAACTCAAAGAAACATTAAATGCAAGACCCGTGTGTGGGTCCCACCGGGCATGCCACAAATGTGATACCTTGATATCTATCCTACTCTAAATGTGCAAACTAACTAAGAATATGAATGACAAACTATCAAGGACACCTCAAGATTAGCCAAAAGAGAGATAGAATAAGAAAGAAAATGGATAAACAAAATAGAAACAATATCACCTTCCTTGTTGTTGATTTCTCCTTGATTGGCCCTTGATTGGAATGGATTGTGTGCTCCTTAGATGATGGATTGAGTGACTAAGATGCAAGATTCTATATGCGAGATGATTAACAAAGATGGTTGAGTGATTGAAAAGGCTTGAGGATTCAAATGGACAACATGTAGTTATCAAAGTGCAAAGTGTTGGAAATGCCCTTGAGGAGGGGGTATTTATAGGAGAATTTGAATTCTCTAGAGAATTCAACGGTCAAGATTGCTCCAACAAGGCCAAGATGAAGGGCTATGGTGGGTTGAGAACCCACAAGCCCTCACATCTTGACATGTGGAGGGTGAAGTGGACAAGGGGATATGAGATGGAGATGAGGTGTCAAGAGGGTACATGAGGTGGAAAAAGGACATGCACCTTGGGGAGTGAGGAGATTTCCACAAACAGGGATTTCTTGTCCCCAAGTGGGAGTAAAAGGGACATTTGAGGAATTTTGGAATTCCTCAAAAATATACATGGGAAAAGGAAAGGTGGTTGGGGATATAAAAAATTCACATTCATAGGATGATCTAGAGGATAAAAGGTGGGCTCCAAAAAGGTGGGACTTGGTCACATGTGGAGATTGTGACAAGTCCAAGGTTCTAGAAGCCTTGGAAGAATGGAATGTGAATTAAAAATTCACATATAAAGGAGATGAACTTAGGACAAATAAATGTGAATTAAAAATTCACATGGGAAAGGGGGTCAATATCCAAAAAGGAAAAATGGAAGAATTGACCAAAAAGTGGTGCTAAATTTAGCTAATGATTTTGGTTAAGGTTGTGCAAACATTGGATTAGGCTAATTAATGGAAGATTAGAGGCAAGTGGCAAATGTAGGAGGATGTGACATTAATCTTTGATTAAGGGAATGCACATCATAATCATGAATTAATTAAAGTAATTCAGATTAGAGCAAAGTTATGGAGGATGTGACAAGGAGGAATTTTAAATTGATTTTAAATCAATAAGGGGAAAATGACAATTAAATAAATTAGCATATTTATTTAATTTAGAGAGGAATAAGGTGAAAGATAGAGTATTAATTATTAAATTAAATACTTTACCGTTATGAGGCCAAAGGTATAATATTAATTTAATAAATTAATATTAATATGATAGACGGAAAGGCATCAAATTTAATCATATGGAAGTGATTAAATTTAGATGTCTACAATGTCAACTGCAAAATTTTGGTGGATGCCTCTAAAGTGTTTAGACCACATGATCACAACCAATTTTCCTTTTCTACACACAACTTTTCATAATAAGCTTACTTACATGTATTTCAATTGCAAAAGTTTGGTGGATGCTAGTAAAGTGTTTTGACCACATGAAAGAATGAGATACTATCTCATGGAGGCTAGCCAATAGTGGGCTATTTGAAGGCACTCACAAATATTTTGGCCAGGAGCTATTAATTAACCACTGCCAAATGAGAAGATGCCAAGTTGATCAAGTGTGGAAAAGGCGGTGTCACCCGTTTGACAACATGCCTGAAAGAGATGTGTTCTTGTGAATTACAATGATTGTGGCTGTGTACAATGTGAAATTCCTACTCTAAGATGCAAACTAAACTAGATGCAACAAAGGAAAACACAAAAAAAAACACTCATATTAGGCCTAGTTAAATCTAAACAAAATACAAGAAACAAAGAACAATTTTACCTTGTTTAGATAATGGTTTTGGTTGGCTCTTTTGATGCTTGAAATGTATGCTCGTTTGTTGGAAAAATAGCTCAAAATGATGCTTGAAATGATGCTATGAGGATGAGGAATGCAATGGTGCAAATGGGTATTGGAATGGATGCAAGATGGAAGCTAAAAATCTTGCAACAATGGTGGATGCTAAGTGATGGCTTGAAGATTGCTTGAATGCTTGATTTCTAAGTGGATGCTTGGTGATTTCCAAATGAGAGAAATTCCTCTGATTTTAGGGGAAGTGCCTCTACTACAATGGAGGGTCATGATTGATCCATGATGGCAAAGATCAAGGGCCAGGGTGAGTTGAGAACTCACAAGCCCTCACAAGTTGACATGTGGCGAGTGATGTGGAAGGAGAGGGATGATGTGGAGGTGACATGGAGCTACTAGGTTGTACCTAGGGAAGGGACAAGATCTCCTCATAAAGGAGGTCCTTGTCCACGTGGCTTGAGAGGACATCTGAGGAATTAAAAATTCCTCACAAATCCTCATGGGGATGGGAGAAGAAATTTAAAATTCCTTAATATGCCTTGGAGGAATAAATGTGAATTAAAAATTCACATAGGGAAGGGGATGCCTTCTCCAAATAGAGAAAGCATTTAATGTTGGTTGACTAAGGACACATGCCATAAATGGCATGGGGATTAGGTTAGCATAATTAGGTGATTAAGGTTGTGCAAATACGGGATTAGGCAGGCTCATGATAGATTAGAGGCAAGTGGGAGATTATGGAGGATGTGACCCTCATGATGATTAGGGGTGTGCAGATCTTAATCATAGATTAATTAGATTAATCTGGATTAAAGAGGATTATGGAGGATGTGACATGAGGAGAGAGAAGAAAATGAATTAAAAATTGATTTAATTCATAAAGGCTAAAGTGACTAAATTAAATAAATTGGGGTATTTATTTAATTGATTTATTAAATACCTTAGGGGACATTAGACTAAGACAAGATATTAATCAAATAATATATTATTCAATTAATGGTTTAAGGATGTGGGATAGAAGAATGCAAAGGGTGAATTTGACCATATGGGGGTGGTCAAATTCAGGTGTCTACATTTTTTCCCTCTTCGAAATACTTTTAGAATAACAATGTTTCGAAGAAAAATAAAACACAAACGACTCAATAGAAGAAAAGGATGTTAGACGATGCCCCAGTATCGTAGGGAAGTGGATAAGAAAGAAGAATGAAGAAATATGGTAGGGTATGCCCCCTCGAGAGGGTGGATGGGGAAGAAAAGGGGCCCTAAGTGACTTCTCGATATGGAGAAACAAAGGGTACCACACAATAGAGCATGAAAAACCATGAAGAATGGCTTTTGAACAGAGGAAAACGGGCAAACGGGGTGCAAATGGCAGCCCTCAGAAGAAAAAGAGGAAATGAATTAATAAAGGGTTAATTAAAGGGTAAAAATTACCCAAAAATTAAAAGGCTAATTAGGGGCAAAAATGAAAATTATAAATAGTAAATTTGAAAAATTACTATTTCACCCAATTCTCATTTGCACACTTGGCAGCTGACTAGACGAAAGAGAGAGAGAGAGAGAGTGTGACAAGGATGGATGATAGGTCGAGTGGTGATGAGGCATTCGTGGATGATGACTTGATCCACTAGGGTGAGGAGGTGTTGCAGTATTACTACGAGTGAGCAGTACCCCGCCAGGTAGGTCCCTCCACCTGACTTTGTGATTTCGATTGTAATTTTAAGCACAATTTTAGTTTCTGGGTGAGTAGACTAGGGTATGGATTCACCCTTCTGACAAGGAAAATTCACTCATTTGATAGATTGACAAAGAAAAGGGTGGATTCATGCACCGTAGGGGCGGGCACACTGGGGAGGGGTGATTGCAAAATCGCATCTCCCCGAAAAGGGTGAACCTACACAATGCAAGGGCGGGAATGAAAATGGATAGGCGATTGTGAAATCACTAAATCTGGAAAAGGGCGAATGTGAATTTTCCCAAAAGGGGAATAGGAGGATGCAAATCCGCCCTTCAGGGAAAAGGGTGAATGTGAATTCACCACTCGAGGAGAAAAAGACACAGGGCGAAAGCGAAATTTCCCCTTGGGGAAAAGGGCGAATATGAATTTGCCTCTAAGGAAAAGAGGGGCAGATCCACGCCCAGACAAGAAAGGGGTGGGTACGCTAAAAAAATAGGTGATCTTGTCAAAGGAAGATAGAGGGGTGAGTGCACTAGCTGGATAGGCGAATGTGTTGGGAAGGTAATGGGTGAACTCGCCTTGCACAGAGGCAAATTTTCCAAATCAGTGTAGGGATGAAAAAGACAAGAAATATGAATGAAATGTTAGAAAAAAATGACAAAATGGTCTGCAAGGATGTAGAACTTTGAGACGCTGAGGACACGTGAGAGACACTCGGCGGTACTAGAGGTGACACTTAGGGTGATGAATGCCCATGACCATTGATTATTAGTGCAGGCAGGATTATTGCATATGTTGGGGTATCCCAACATCAGAGTGCACAGAGGACTACTGACAACATTGATGAAGCAATGGAGCTCTGAGACTTCGACCTTCCATCTCCCGACAAGGGATATGACAGTGACACTAGAGGATGGGTGGAGGATCTTGAGATTACCAATCCAAGGGAACTTGATTAGTGTGACCTATATTTGAGCAATGGACAAGAGCCTACGTGTTGTATTTAGACATGTTGAGCTTCCAATCCAGGGGAGGGAGTTAGATCTGGACAAGTGCTTGGGGCTAGAGATACCAACTCTACAGTTATACCTTTGTGGCCTTATTAGCGAGATTTTGCTTCTAGAAAGGAGTGGGGCTTATGTGCTAGCATAGTTGTACTATGACATGCATTTTGTCTGTTATAGACGAGCACTCAACATCACACATGTGACTCTACTCCAAGTATGGGCCCGGTAGCACATCAGAGTGGCGAGGCTAGACATTTTGATTGTCGGGACACAGGATGAGACATTGCCAGTGGCATACTGGTGGGGGATGGAGTATGGTTGGAGGTTGCATTATCAGGTGGTGGGTGATTTGGAGGGGTGGTGACGAAGGTTGGATGGATTGGTGGGTGAGGATATCGCATGGAGACCTTATTTGAGGTGATGGTTTGCAGGGTGGAGAGATGATGACAGGAGATGGAGGGGGTACCTATTCTCATAGTGTTACCTGATTGGCCAAGACCTGTATATTGTTGAGCTCTATAGACCAGATAGGGTCACCCAATAGTACAAGATACAATAGGATATTCTTGCAGGACCCCAGAGGTTTCATCGGATCAGCTGAGAGGCAATGACGATATGAGGGGACCAGATTACAACAGAGTTTGTTCAATAGATGTGGGATGGATTCATGCTGACACAATATATGTGGAGGGGAGGACCGAATGATGCAAGCACCACAATACTGCATTCTACATGGTGGGCAGAGAGGAGGCTAGGGTGAATGACCATAGTGCATCCGATCGTAGGTGCTCTAGGATTTGGCTTATATGATGAGAGAGAGAGTTGGCCAGGCCACATAGGAGGAGGAGAGCTGGTAAGCAGAGGAGAGGAGGAGATGGTGATGTGGAGATGGAGGAGGCATGGGGGGAGGAGCAGGAAATGGAGGTGGATGCCCGAAAGGTGCATCCATTGGCTATAGTACTCTACGTGCCACCACCACCCAAGGACCCCGCAATGCTGCTTACATGAGCCCTAGCTCGACTGAGGATAGAAAAGCATCAACTGAGAGAGTCAAAGGCATATTGAGATAGGTTGTAGATAGAGGTGCAACTGTTACAAGTGGCACAAGGGGATGGGGACAAAGCCTTCAGGTAGCTGGCAGATGAGGCGGCTAGGAGGCTACATGAGGCAAAGGCAGAGAGAGAGGATCTAGAGAGGATCGTGAGGGAGCTACATGGAGGTTTGGAGGAGATGCAGTGAGAGAGAGATGAGGCTCGGGAGAGAGCAAAGTGTGCAGAGGTGATCATGGGTGATGCAGGAGGATTGTTGCATAGGGTTGAGGCAGCGAAGGTGCAGGTGCATACATTATAGAGTGAGAGGTACACGGCCGCACAAAGGATATCCTAGTTGGAGGGGTAGGTCGAGTAGATGCAGATGGTACAGGAGGCTTGGGAGTGGGAGAGGCGGAATCTCAGTGGGTTGAGGGACATATATAGGATGGAGAGGGACATAGCATGGGCATAGGCAGTAGGGGAGGTCAATGCTAGGACAGAGGCCGAATAATATACGAGTTCCTACTTTCAGGTTGTCCTAGATCCTCCACAAATATTCCCACCATATGTTCAAGCAGTGCCACATATGCTAGCACCCTCAGACTTAGGGGCTACACACACACGAGGATACAAAATTTACCATGAGACCCCCCCTTGAGGTAGAGGTTCAATGCCAGACTCCCCCCAAAGGTCAGATGGTGCGAGAACATGGTAGAGAGGATGGGGATACATGATCTAGATTTTGACAGGTATAGAGTGGATGGGCAGTATATAGAGATAGAGGCTACAAATTCTTGAACACAAATTGCAGAGATTAGTTCATTCATTGATTCATTTATTCTTTATTCTTTATTCATTCAGGAGATGTAGTCTCTGTACTTGATTAGAGCTCTGTACTTGTATGTTATTTGATGGACTTTGTGATAGACTTGTTATGTTATTATGGAATGTGGTAGAATTTTATGAGCTTTTATTACGGACTATGATGAACATGTCATGGACAATATATATTTTTTGATATTTATATGATATGCGATGGACATTGCTGACATTATGTGAATATTATGGGATGCCATGGATGTTTATTATGCTTATGTGGTTATGATGGTTATGATGTATGCATATGATTATGATGTTTTATGCTTATGTCTATGCGGATGATATGAATTATATGCATTGTGTCTGACACTATGTGATGCAGGGTGTGATGGATGATTTATGATTTATGATCTTATGATGTATGCTATGGATGTGGTACTAATGATGGGTGATGTAGGTGGCGATGCAATTGTGATTTATTATGTATGCGTATGTGATTTGATGTTATGGTTCAATGTGCTATGGATGATTGTAGTGTAATGATTAATTATGTATGTATGATGTGATATGAAGATGTAATGTGATGCCATGAGTGAAAATGTGTGACATATGTATGTGTAATCATGATATGGATAATGGTAATGTAATGCAATATATGTGGTGAAATGAATTAATATATTTAGAATAACAATTCTAAACAACATGAAATGATAATGAAAATGAACTCAAGATGCTTAGAATAACCAATCTAGATTAATCTAAACAACTTAAAATGGATATGAAAATGATAATAAAAATGTGATGGTGAAGTGAAATGACTTTAAGATGCTTAGAATAACCAATCTAGATTAATCTAAACAACTTAAAATGGATAATGAAAATGCAATTAGGTGAACAGTGATAGGTGTGGAAATGCATCACATAATGGGATGAATGATGAGGGATGTGATAGTACACTTGTCGAAACCATGGGAATCCTGTTAAGAAGAATAGGTGGATGAAGAAAATTTGCACAACCAAAATCACTAACCATAGGCTAGGGGAAGAATAGGATGGGGGAAATGCAATGCAATGGGATGATAGATGAAATGCAAACCTAATGCCATTTTTCCATATTAGGAGCACTGATTTTTGCTATAGCATAAGAAACAATACACTAGGGTATGAGGAACCAAGGAAGATTGGTGTCAAATGCATAAGAAAAAAACAACAAACAAGAAGGCTATCCCAACACCCCAAAGCCAATGGCTTTGGTCAGGCCTGATGTTGGAATAACCACAAGCACAAAGGATTCCCCAACATAACACAAGACCACAGGGATCTTGGTCGCTACTACGTGGGACAACCAAGAAGACAAGAACAAACAAAAGATCAAGATATGCCCTTATGTCTACTTATCAAAGTGCACCATGATATGATGGATTAATGTGGCGACCCTAAAAAAGTATAATAGGAAGCTCAAATGATAAACAAAATTTCAAAAGCATCAAAAGATCACAATCGATTTCAAATGTCCTTTACCATAGGATCAAAAAGGTGGATGGGATTGATGCGGTCTAATTTAGGAAGGATACATCCTGTTAAGACCAAAAGATGCAGGATAGATTGGATGATTGACATGACTTAGGATATTTGAAACCGATTGAACCTCATGACACTAGTGACCTCTGTTGTTAAGCATCCGCTAAATAAGGACATACTTGACAACACAACACGACTTTAAGACAAACCCTAAGGACAGACCTACGGTCTCGAGGGATCATCGATTGATGGCCTTGCCTACGTGAAAGCGCAAAGACCTCGTAGTTTGATAAAAGACTGACAACTGACCATGGATAAAAGTGGAAAGAGGAAAATGAAGACCTCGATGGATGACCATGATCAGACGAACAAATGTCGTGGGGGATGATCAAATGATTAGCCTTGCCTATGTGAAAGCACAAGGGAAATGTAGTTCGACAAAATGGATGAAAGATGAGATGAGACCTAATGATGACTGACACAATGAAAGATCCTAGATGAGGACACGAGACCGACAAACGACAACAATGTACATATGAACAACTTAGATGCAGGATAAAAGCTCAACATTTAGGATAGTCAATTTGGATCGTCCAATGCTCATTCAAAATATACCAAGCGATGGATGATCGGATGTCGATGGAAGGATGGGATCGATAGGATGTGAGGATAGGATGGATGGAAGCATAAAGTAACTAGGATGCAAGGTAGATAATGATTAAGCCCTCTACGAATGGCGCCTATTACTAGGTTTTCACCAAATATACTTATCTAAGGTGCCACCAAGGGTGGTTTTCACCATAGGACAAATTATTTCTTTTAACTATTTTTGGATTTTTTGACTTTTGAATTTTTAATTTATTTTGTTGTATTTTTCTATATTTTTTACTTTTTTTGGATTTTTCTAGGTATGATGACCCAGCTGACTCGGGTATAGAACCACTTTAGATGCATGATGTTGATAGGCTCCTCCAAGGGTTCCCCTTTAGGTGTTGCAAGCCTATATGCCTCAAAACCATATTTTGTTGTAACATAGGGACCCAACCGATTTGGTTCAAACTTTCCTTTCTTTTCTCTGTCTTGTTGGTTATGCTGGTTTTCCTTTAGGACTAGATCGCCAATGTTGAATTGATGAGGACGAACCTTCTTGTTGTAGTCCCTCCTAAGACGATGTTGATATGCTTGAAGGTGATTGTAGGCTTTGATGTGTTTTTCATCCAAGAGTTCAAGTTGACTTAAGCATGCGACCCGAGCATCTTCATCATTCATGAGATTCTTCAAAGAGATTCGAAGTGATGGGATCTCGACTTCGATCGGTAAGATTGCATTGACACCATATACAAGAGAGTATGGGGTGGCGCCAGTGGGAGTGCAGATGGATGTGCAGTATGCCCAAAGGGCGGGATTGAGATGGAGGTGCCAATCTCGACCAGTATTATTAACCACCTTTTTGAGGATTTTGATGAGGGTCTTGTTGGTTTCCTCTGCTTGACCATTACCTTGTGGGTAATAGGGTGTGGAACAATGATGTTGGATATGGTATGTATCACAAAGGTGCTTCATAAACTAATTTTTGAAGGGATTTCCATTGTCGATGATGATGGTGGAGGGGATTACATATCTGTAGAGAATATGCAAAAGGATGAATTTGGATATTTGAATACCTATGATTTGAGAGAGTGGAATTTCTTCCACCCACTTGGTAAAGTATTCAGTGGCTGTGATAATGAAGGTATGGCCGTCAAAGGATGGAGGATAAATCTTTTCGATCAAGTCAAAACCCAATTGAGAAAAAGGCCATGGTGCTATGATGGACTGCAAGTCTTGTGTAGGAGCATGGATTAAATCTGCATGTTGCTGACATAGTAGACATTTTTTTACAAACTCACAAGAGTCATGCTCCATAGTAGGCTACAGGGAAAAATTTAGTGGCAAATCTTTGCCAATTGGCAAATTCTAGGAATCAATGAACTCAAAATTGGCTAATTTCTCGCACCCACAGGGTATCCAAATTGCCCAAAATTTATGAAACATAGGTCCAGTGCATGTTGATTCGCCAATAATTTTTTTTATGAAGCATATTTAAGCAAAAAAATTTCCATTGTCAAACTACGTGTTTCAAATGGACCGACTAATATTTTCGCCTGCCTCCTAGAAGCATTTAATAAAAAACACCTACATATTCGCCAATACTATTAAAATGACATTGTATCATGACCCATTTTGCCAATTAAAATTTACAAATAGTTGCTTGTGAAGACCCATTTCGTCAATTAAAATT
The DNA here is from genome assembly GCA_007258455.2 of Sequoia sempervirens. Taxonomy (NCBI): domain Eukaryota; kingdom Viridiplantae; phylum Streptophyta; class Pinopsida; order Cupressales; family Cupressaceae; genus Sequoia; species Sequoia sempervirens. The sequence goes on from VDFB02337216.1 coordinate 209,187, forward strand.
TATAAATAGTTTCTTATGAGGACCTATTTTGCCAATAACATTAAAAAATAATTAAATTTGAGTACACATTTCGCCTTGAAAATTACAACGTATTAGCCAAAATTTTAATATACCATTTAAAAATCCAGCGGAATTCGCCAAATATGGAATCATGGATTGATATAAATACAATCGAAAGTGTCATTTATTCTTACACATTTTGTTCGGTTTTGAGGTTCTACTTCTTAATTCGGAAGTTAGCGAAAGCCAAAAATGTAGAATTAAAGGTGAGTGATCACTGATCATTTCTTCATAGTGTTACTAGTTATAATAATAAGTTTTCTTTATCTCTTTTCCATTCTTGCTTTAGTCTTAAAGATGATATTGAGTAGGGAATGGGATCTATATTATTATTCTTTGTCCTTCTTAAACAAGAAGACATTTTTTTCCAGTTTTTTATTCAAAGTGAGAGATGAATATGTCGATCGAATCAGAGATTAATATGTCGAGCAACTCGAGCAACAATGGTAAGGCTCCTATCGCTCCTCAGGGTGGTGAAACTACTCCTACCACTCCTTAGGGTGTTGAAAATACTCTTGCCACTCCTTAGGGTGGTGAAACTACTACCGCTCCTCAGGGTGTTAAAAATACTCTTGCCACTCCTCAAGGCGGTGAAACTACTCCTACCGCTCCTCAGAGTCAAGGTGGTGAAAATACTCCTACCGCTCCTCAGGGTGTTGAAAATACTCCTGCCGCCCCTCAGTGTGGTGAAGATCAAGAGACTGAGAGGCCATCAAAATTCCCAAAACTTAGACGTACCATACAGTCTTACTTTGGAATTGCCAAAGCTTCTGATCGATCAGGTCAAGATGGAGCTACATCATCAACTCTTCCACCAAATATTGGTAGCATTCACAATACCTTAGCGCTAGCAGAAGGTCAAGTTGAGATTGTCATTGATTTAAATCAAAATGTATCAAATTCAAATGGGGATGGCAATACCATAGAAGATGCTCCAAGGGATACCCTGGTTAGCAAAAATGAGATAATTGAATTGGATGAGGATGATGTTGGTAGCAAGAAAAGGAAAAACAAACCAAAAAGGGGGCGTTAGTGCGAAATGACAAGGAATTTTCAACTTGGTTGGTTGTCAAAGTACCCATTCATTGTAGTAGTGGGGGAATCAGACGATATTGAAAAAGCAACACATGCCAAATGTACGATTTGTACTTGGAAATTGGGAAAACCCAAGACGTTGTAGCTAAAGATTAACACTATAGAAAATCATATCAGTAAAGTTTATGAAAAACAAATCATAGACGGAAAGGAACAATCAGTCTTACGATGGAAATCAAAGGAAGAATGTCTTCATGTTAGGTATTCCACAAATTATGAAGAGCATCACCAAAGCATGTCAAAGCTTGCTACATGTAAAGGTACACTTGAGGCTCAATTTGGAAAAGCAATGGAAGGAGCAAATATGTCAAAAACTATTCAAATGAGTGTTGTTTTTCATATTTTGTCTAGAGGGCGTCCTATGACAGACTACCCAAAATATTCTGGTTTATTATCTTTTTTTAATGTTCCTCACTATCCCTACACAAATTGGTTAGTAAACACTGGATGGGAATGGGAAAAGTGTCTTATTGTAGTGGAAAAGGAAAATTTAAAGGAGAAAGTAAAAGAGTCAAACTTCATTGCATTATCTTTAGATGAAGTTATTGCGGTAGACAATACTTCTTGGGTCTGTATGCATTTGTATACTGTACAACATGTTTTCCAAGCTCATCTTCTTTGTGTTCATAAAATGAAGGAAAATTCAACATCTCATAATATATTTGAACTAGTCAAGAAATATTTGAATGAAATTGCAGGTATGGGTCAGTTGACAATTGCAAAAAAGTTGGTGTGTGTAGGAGCTGATGGAGCTGTAGTGATGCAAGGTCAAAGGACCGGTGTTTGCACAAAGTTACAAACTACTTGTGCACCATACATGCTTGGAATTCACTGCATGGCCCACAAAATAAATTTGGAATTCAAAATTTTAAGCAAGTTTCCTACAGTATCAAAAGTTGAAAATCTAGTCCGTGAGATCCACGCATACTTTTTCCGAAGTCCCAAATGTTTCACAGAATTTCAGAATTTTGCTGAGGGAATAACACCAAGAAACAAGCTTCTCAAGTATGTCAATACCAATGGATCTCCCTGCATGGACCAACACAACGAGTTCTTTCAGAATATCAATCCTTAATTGGAGTGATGTACAAAAATCGCAGCATGGTAGACAAAGCTCCTAACCTTTTACATAGGTTAAGCGATATAGAGACACTCTTGACTTTAGCTAGTCTTCTCCCCATGTTGGATGAAATGAACAGTCTTGTGAAGAAATCCCAAGATAGAGCTATGTTTATTAATGAATATTCCAATCTGCGTAAACATACATGCTTGGCCCTCAATCATCTATATCTAGATCTAACACAAGATGACGTAGATTATAACTTGTGGCAGAAAATTATTGATTTGAATGATCTTGATAATTATTTACAGTTTAATAGAAGTGTGCATTTATGTATCTATGTACGTGGATATGAGATACAAATGTACCAATGTAAGACTACCAGGTGCTCTAGCAGAGAAGTACCTATTAACGAGGAATATTTTAAAGACATTGTTAAATCTGTTGGTGATAATTTGAAGGAAATTGCAAAATATCTTTCCTCAGAGATTCGTGAAAGATTCCCTCGAGATGAAATACTTGAAGCCATGATTATTGTGTATCCTCAATTTTGGGAAAACGAGATAACCCAATATTTTTTCATGCTCAAGTAAAAATCTTGATCGAACAATTTTCAAAAACTGTAACAATCAATGAGCAGAAAATAGAAGGAATTTTAAATGAAGATAAGCCAAGAAAGCAATGTAGGGATTTTGTAGTAGCTATTAAGGACCAATATAAATCCATGGCCAAGGACAAGGCCTTTGAACTGGGATCAATAAAAAGGGTTTGGAAAAACTTAGGTCAGAGTGAAATATTGCGTGATAAGATATCAGAATATTTCAAACTTGTTGATTTATGTCAAACAATGATATTGGGGTCGATGGAGGATGAAAGAGTTTTTAGTAAATTAGGGTTTTTGAAATCAAAGTTAAGAAACAAACTAGACAAGAATTTGGAAAATTGCTTGAGGATGAAAGGAATTGCGTATAATATCAAAAAATTTCCTTTTGATAGGGCACTTGCAATCTGGAGGTCCACATGTGAAAGAAGAGGGACCGGTCTGTGCAACACTCCAACTCCAAAGGCTGGTACTAGTGGCATTGTCATGGGCAGTGAGACTGGGACATATGACATTGACAAAAAAGACATAGTGAATGTTGAATTTGAGACACAGGCTGAAGAAGGTGAAGAGCAGACTTAGAATCAAGAGCTTCAAGATGACTCTTTTACTCTATCTGATGTTGAACATTAGTTTTGGGACCCTTACTCCATTTTGGAAATGGAAGAGAATTAGCAGCTTTTAGGTATTTATACTGCACTACAAGATTCATGAATCAGTTTCCATTGTTCCAAACTATAGTTGATGATATTCTATATTGTATTGAATGAAAATTGAAATTGCGAATCATTGCACTTCATGATATTTTATTTTATATTGCACTTCATGAATCATATTCCAAACTTTAGTTGATGATATTTAATATTGTATTCCATGAAATTGTGATATTTTATATTTTATATTGCATTCCATGGTATTGAATTTGATATGTGTTTTTGTATCACTTTTAAAGAACAACACTTATCACTCAACTCATAAATTCCTATTACATTTCTATTCACAAAATCTTTGATAAATAACTCAAAGAATATTAATCCATTCCTTGAATAGAAGTTAACAGTTCAACATCCACAACTTATAAGCTAACAAAAGCTAACAGTTCAACATAAATAACTTTTAAAGACATCCACACAACTTAAACAATAAAAGCTTAAACTACCAAATCGCCTAAATTATTTAGAGAACTCCTTACGCATCCATCACCATAAAATATTTATTCATAGATAAACATTCCACATCAATGAAATTAACCAAAAATTTATCATTCCAATAATAGACAATCCATTGGCAAACTACTCAGCAAAATCACAATAAATCCACACAGTACACACCATAACTCAAAGATTGTGCATGCATGAACTTCACCATTGTCTTTCTATATTGAAATAACAGAAAATTAATAAAAATAGCAGAGTTTTTTTCTCTCTTGATAACGGTTCCTTGAAGATAACCGTTTTAGAAATTAAAATAAAAAGTCTTTGAAGTACCAAGAGAGCCAAATTAAAGAAAATAACATAAAAACTAAAAACTAAACAACACCAACTCCTTCGCTTTCAATATTTTCCGCCTCCTCCTTCAGTAACGCCTCCCGTGCCTTTAATATTTTCCTGTATTCCCGATACTTGGTGACAATTGCGATGATTTTTTTGCTCCCTGGCATTGTAGTAATCTATAACCTGGTTCTCCATTTTCCCAAAGCCTTTTTAGAATCAAACAACATCTGAGATCTTCTTTCTTCTCTAGAATTATAAGTCTTCAGGTGGACCTCCATTGCACTGAGTTTCGAGAAGGACTCCCATGTCACTGTAGCAAGACCAAATATTTCTTTATTGAATTTCTCTCTAAACTTTAGAGAGATCTCTCTTATATCTAGAATCCTTTCATCAAACTCATCAATAATTTCTGCTCCCAGAATATGAAAATATTTTTTAATTTCCTCCAAAATTTCATAATATTTTTCAAGTGTGTTCTTAATTTCATTCACTAGATTATCAGATATATTCAATTTCCATTCTAATGAATCGAACCAGGAAGGGTCTAGCTCCTTAGGATTATTCAAAATTTTCTCACCAATTAATATCTTTGGATCCATAGAGTTCAATTCTTTCATTCTTGAGAGAGCACATAAAACTAGTTTGATCTTTTTTGACATCCTGAAGTTCTCCTACTAACTCCTTCCTCTTGTCAAGAACTCGAGTGTAAAACTGCAAAGATTTATTCAGAAAGAAGATAACCTCTTAAGATATTGTTTCGATCTCCTCACAAGCAACTTTGGAATAACTCAAATTCTTTTTAATTTTCTCTATGGTGAGCACATCGATTCCCTCTACCTGAGGCTAAGAACTTGAGGCTTCATCAGATGTAGGAGTGGCCATGGAAGAAATAAAGTTACTCAATGCGAGGACTTGAGATTTTAGTTTTATATTTTCTTTCCTCTGTTCTTTCACTCTTTTAATCAAGGTACTGAATAATTGGCATGGTACATATCACCTTCCAGTGTTGGAGGCCCCATATCAACATGTGTGACTTTGTAGTTAGCTACTTTTATTTCATCTTCATTTAAATCCTTGACAGGGTCAACAATTTCTAACATTTGATTTCTAGAAGTAGCATCAGTCACCATCCTTGACATCCTCTTGGCTTTCTTAGGTTTTGAAGAGCTTTGAAGTAAATTTGCAACTGTATCCACTCCAACTGTCATTGTAGGAATATACTTTCTCTTCTTCTCCACTGCTTTTTTCACCCATCTTGGGGAGGCTACTACCAGACCAAAATATTCTTTTCTAGTAATAGTTTCTTTAGGAGCAGTAGGAGTGAAAGGTGGATTATCAGGCGGAGAAGAGGGCATTTCAGAGTCTTCAGACATAGGAGGGAAGATGTTATCTTCAGTGATCTGTTTAAAGATAGCTTCAAAATCTGTAGCCACAAGTTTTTCTTGATTGGTATTCTTCTTAGGGGTAGGAGAAAGCACACTGTCTTGTTCACAGATGCTCTTCAACTTGACTGTTTCTTGTGGCCTATCACCATCACCTCCTAACTGAGAATTTGCACTAGACGACCTAACAGAGGGTTTCCTCGATGATACACTTGCACCAGATGCTTGCGTAGACCCCTACTCATTCTTCTGTGATGACTTCGACTCCTGAATAGGACCAAAACTTGCCACCATTTCCCATCCAACCAGTCTTGGGTTCTTTTAAGCACTGGGGCAGCACACACCCTCATATCTAAAATTTCACTGTGGTTCCAATCAACCCTAGGGTGGGATTTATCAGGAAATTTTTCATATCCAGGATCTAAGATTGTTGAATCCTCAGCTACATTTTCAGGAATGTCAAATTGAAGACCGAAAGCCTGTATCTGGTTTAGCTTTAGCCTCATATAATCTCTTCTCAAAACCTCATTCTCATTGACACAATCTTCCCAGAAATATTTGATAGATGGGTGATGCTGATATGAGCTTCCTCCATAGAAATTCTTCTTCACAAAACCCTTACTGTCAAAATTAGCTCTCATAGACAAATTCTGGAGGTTATATTCCTTGAGAAGTCCTTCAGCTCCCCTAGCCATCTGGTTTGTTTTGCACAAAAAAGAAGGGGTCTCCAATGGAAAGGCATACCCTCGTTTCGCCATGTTCGTATACTTAATATTAACCATTTCTATTTGTTAACAAACTTCCAGAAATATCATTAAATCTTCAGGATACCGAGGTAATTTCAATGGGGTTTTCTCAAAACCCCTTATTCTCAGATAGGAAAACTTATCAAATTGGATAAAAAAATTCCCATATTTTGATACAAGAGAAATGGATTCAGGGGAAAGGCGTATTTCTAGATTTCCATCCAACTTCCTCACGACCTCCATTGAAAATGCATCATTAACATGACAAAAATCACCCATTCCAATTTTTTTAGTGAACTAAGGAAAGCGTTTATACACAGGCATATCATAAGCTAGGGTTCCTTGCGGCTCCAACCCTTGCCAAAAGGACCTCTGACTACCTACAATGTAGGTCAGGCAAAAACACATACAAAAAGTAGTAGTCTTATGGAAATTAATTAATTGCTCATTCAAATGGAAGCAAATAACTTCAGCCCAGTCAATGAAAATGTTCTCATCACAAACTGTCAAGATAAACCGGTACATCCAATCCTCAAATAACTCAACTTGTGCATTCCCAACAACGCGGTGCAATAAAGCAATAGCATCTACAATTTCTCCCTTAAAATGAAATCTTTTGAGTTTATTTGGAAGTTGCAACTTACCTCTCCTTTCAGTCTTTAACCAGGTTTTGGCCATGGAGTTCTTACACCAGTCTTTATTCACTTTGAAAAATTCACCTGCCATTATGATAGACATTGTCTTCTAGAGGTTCCCTTTCTGGAATCCCTAGCGCTCGGGAAATAGCTTCAGGAGAAATTTTTGCAATTACAATCCCATCCGTGACTTTAATTTCCCGTGTTTGTAGAATGTACCTTCTCGCACATGTACTTATCAGGTTCACACTCAACACAGCTTCTGAAAACCCTCTAGCCTGAGCTATCCCGCTTTCTAAGAGTTTTATATCTAGCTCAGACTTTTTGTCCCTCTCTAGGTGCGCCCAAAATTCTTCTAACTTAAAAGTTCTGAGCTTTGTATCCCTTACGTCGACCGTATGTTCGCTTTGCATGAGCACAAAATGCAAATTCATGGAGAAAGAATGTTTGCACCTCAAAAGTATTGGCCTTGGCAAAGAACGAGAATGCAAGCTAAATGTCTAAGTAAAAAGAATGTTTGCACTTGAGAAGTACTGGCCTTTCCAAAGAACGAGAATGCAAGCTAAATGTCTGAGTAAAACTTCACCACACACTTATGTCGTTATTTTTGATAGGACGTGCATTGAATGCAACATTCAATTTGATTCCTTGAAAAGATAGCCTTGAAACATGCATGCTTTTGAAAATTCCTCAAAAGACAACTCTAGTTTAGTCCGTACATAAGTCCATAATGTCGCGTGGTCGCTGAAACTAGGAACCTTAGAACCAAATTCTGAAGTTTTGAAGTTTTTGAAACCTCCGACGCACCGACTACAAAGATGACCAAGAAACTAGAAAGACTTGCAAGTTTGCAACTCAACAAAGTGAACCAACTCGGGGAATCGAGAAGTTATGAAAATTTAGAACTTCGCGACAAGGTTATAAATTATAAAACTTTGATGACTAGCAACCGATAAGGTTATAAATTATAAATCTCTGAGGACTAGCAACTAAGGTTAGGAAAAGCACCAAAACCGTGACTTTGAGTGATAGTAACCACATCAAAGAGACTAACCAAAAATATATCATTCCAATTCCAATAATATATAATCCACCGGAAAACTACTTAGTAAAATCATAGATAATACACCGTAATTGAAAGGTTACGTATGAATGAACTTAAGTTACTCAACAAAGTGAATTATACATGAATTATTAATGAAATCTGATCAATGATCTTTCATTAATCTTCTTTGTCATTATGCATTGATGTATGTTTTAATTCTGGATCTAGTTTAATGAACTAGTTAAAGTACCTTGATTAAAGCATGAATTCATATAAATGTTTAGTGGATCTGATAAGTAGTACTAGTCATGGAGATTGAGTATCAATGTGTGAATTGTAATGCAATTTAACTAAGATTATGGATGCTTGGAATTAAAGTCACCTTATAGTTCATATTTTAATTGTGTTAAAAGTAAAACTTGAACATGTACTAAGCGATTCATCACTCAGCTCAATGCTTAATAACATATTAGCTATTGTCTTAGTAGCATATACAACAATGAACATCAACAATCGTTTAAAGTGTATCTAGTAGTTGAAATCACTATCAGACTTTTTCTTCAAATGAAAAAAAAAATACAGATAATTTATTATTTAACATCGACACATTACTGAAGTCTGAGTTGGAACAAAGACAACTCTACACAGAGCCGAGTTGGAACTTGGAAACCCATATTATCAAAAATCAAATCATTACAACACCTTTTCTAGCAACTTCCACTATTCAGGTGGTGGAATTGTCATTTGTTCTAACTGATGTTGTTTGACTTGAATATTTGTTAACAATTCATGATTCAAATTTGAACTTGTCTTGCATTCTTCAGTCAATTTTTAATTCAAGGTTAGCAATGGTTTGATGGAATCCAAGTAGTTCACCACATTTGGGTTCTGAGTAAATTGGCCCAAATCAATCTTCATTTCATCCTCCATCTTCTTTCTAAAATCATTCTTTCCAATGAATCGCTCATTTATCTCAAAACCCTTTGGTAAACCAAGTTCTGTGAAGTTCCTTACCTTTTCATCCACCTTCTTCATCTTGTCTACAACCAAATTCAAATATTCCTTTGATTCACACATTCTCAAACACTTTTCAATGTTAGATGACAACGCCATTGATGTAGCAAGCCGATTAGTAATCCCTTTTGATTTCAAAACATTGTCACCGGCTTTGTAGACTATTTGTTGAATTTATTTTGCAAATTTCTCTAATGCCAACACATTTTTGTTGTCCACTAAATATTTGTTGAGCTTCTTATGATGTTGTCTGATAGCATCAATCAATGAAACGTGTCACACAAATGATCAATCCTTTGCATTATTTCATCCCAGATGTTTTGTTTCATATGGCTCATTGTCTCTCTACAAAATGCAGATAACTTATTTTGACAAGTCTCAATTTTATTTTTTGCTTCCATCACCTCTGCCACCAATCTTTCATTTCTTTTTCTCTCCTTCTCCAATTTTTGTTCCCACTATGCATTTCCATTCACAATGCTTAGTATTAGTTTTTATGAAGTGGATTTTTCCTCATCATATTTCTTGTTGCTCTCATCTAGCCTTTTCTTCAGTTCATTCACTGCAGTCTCATTCTGCTTATCCTCTTTGCTTGTTGATGCAGAGGCAGATTTTTTTATTCTTTTTTCTAATTCATTGCTCTTGTTATCTGTTGCTTTCCTCTTTGCTTTCTCATTTGCTAGGTCTTCCTATAACTTTTCAATTTGAGTCTGCAACCTTTTTTTCTCTCTATCTTGCTTTAGCAATTATGTGTACACCAATTCATTGTTCTTCGTTGATACATTAATTTTGTCAGTATTTCTAAGTCCAGAATATTGTACTTGGAATTCAGATCGATCCATCTGATTTGTTGGTTTGTCTTGAACTGTGGGAACAAGAAATGTGTACTCCATGATTTATTTATTTGTCAAATGTGGGTAATACCATGGTTGTGGCAGGCTCTGAAGTTAGATCAGATGCACTCTCCATCAGTTGCTTCTTTTCTTTTTTATTCATGTCTGATTTCTTTTTAAACTCTTCAATGTAATCAAAACCTAGGGACACAAGAACAATGGAATGCTTGAATGGCGAAGGAATAGGAGTAGTAGTACTTGCAGTTGCTAATGATGTCATAGCCAGACTAACTGGCACTGGGGGGTGCCTGGAAATAACTCCTTTATGGTTGATCCACTGGTAGAGTGACTTGAACCTGTCAAAATCCTTTGCCTCTTCTATATGCCTTGATCACCTGGTGTTTTTGTGGTATATTGTATTGTTGTCCTCTTGTGTGTAGTTTGTTGTTGTAGCACATGTTGACCACTACTAGTACTACTACCCATACCATCACCACTAGAGGTAGTGCTAGTTACACTAAGCTCTCCACCATGGGCATGTCATAGTTGTGATTGTGTCTGACCATGAGGATGAGGATTTTAAGCTCTAACAAATTGACTTGTATGCCCTAGGTCTACTTTTTCACCTCCAATCCCAAGGCCAGAAAAATCACTTACTTTTCTATGCTCTACATCTATTACTATCCAAGGGCCTTGTCTTTGGGATCCCAAAGGACCACCTTCATAACCCATTTTTTTAGCTATGGTTGCTCCAGTAGTATATGCTTCTTTTGTGGCCTCACTTAAACCAAGTTTGAAATTGACATGGATTCCTTCTTCCCTATCATCATTAGATTCATGATCACTTTCTTTATCTTCTTGTTCATCTGGATGCTCTATATTCCACAATTTGCTAAACTCATTATCTTCTTCGTTATCTGGACATACTTTGCAAGAGCTCTTGGTTCACCTAGCTCCTTCCTCATAGACCAAAAGGCAGTAATTTTTTATCATGACCAATTTTTTTTCTGTAACTTCCTTCTGTAGAGAACCTGGCATTTTTACTCTACTACATGGTGTAACACTTTTTGATAAAAATTGTTGTACCTCCTGATTGTCTTTCGATGCAATGCCATAATTTCTGCTAACAATTGCTCAAAAGAAATACCATTCTCAACAACACTTTTCTCCATTGCAATTTTGACCTCATCCCAAGAATCCTTGTTTCTCAAGTTTTCGAGCAAGGGTTTACTTTCATGTTGAATTCTACTTGCAACATCTGTATTGAGCACAATCATTGATTTAATGGTGTCATATGGATCATACTGCAGTGACAGATAGCATCAAAATAAAAAAAATCAAAAGATTATGTGCCACACTAAATGCTTTTCTCTCGAATGTGATCCCTCCACATGAAAAAGGTAAAGAAGGAAACAAGGTCTTCTTTTGCTGACTAGTAAAGTGCAGTTCATCAGTACTCTGCATTTGCCTTACATATTCCAAAGCAAAAACCCTTTCTGTCACATGTATTGGAAGTTTGTATGGTTGTACTCTTGATGCATAAAATCTTAGCATAGTATATTCTTCCATTAAGTACCAATCAACCAATTGTATTTCTTTTCCTAGTTGAATGCAGTTTCTACATGACATAAGCAATCTAGGCATTGGAGTATTTGTAATTGCTTGATGCAATGGAGCCAAAAAGTAGTCTACAAAATGACTGTAGTTCCTTCGAGAATTGTGCATCCTTATAACAGTGGTCCATTCATATATTGGAACCATTTTCTTTTCCTCAGGATTACTATAGGGACAAATCTGAAGCTTGTTGGTCTGAAACATTCCTCTGAATTTGAATAGAAAAAGATAGCACAAGTAGGTTGTGAACCTAAATGTCTTGGTGGAACCTCCTTTAATCATTAAAAATTGTTTATGCATGGATTCTACAATGTGCTCAATAAAATTATATTTGACATGTGGAACACCATAATGGATATTATACACCATTTCAAGGAGGCATGCACCCACTTGCAAATTGCTATCTAGTCCAAGGCAAAATGCTAGCATGGAAATAGTATCTTGAACCCATGGTTTAAAAATTTCCAAATCATAAGGAGGCTTATGATCACCTTTCAATTTGTTTCTATCCTGAACTATTCTGTTTAAGAAATAATTTTTCTCCATTTCATCCATTGCTTCATAATCATTAGCAAGCTTTTCTAGGTCAATGTGGACATTTCCAAATTCTTCGGTTTTAAATGTAAACCCAACACTTTTCCAAGTTCTTCTACATTAATGGATAAAAATTCTTCTTTGCTATCTTTATTAACAATTTCTCTTTTGTTATCATCATAATTTTGGGCACAAACCATGATAAATTCAGGGCAAGGGAAAACCTCATGTAACATCATGTGCCCTAATCCAGTTACCCATGCTGCACTAATACTATTAACTTGCATTTTATTTGAGGCATTATTCTCAGATGAAAATCTAAGTTCTGAGGTACACCTACCATAGGTTTCAAGATCATAAATATCATGGTATTCATTAGTGAAACCTGGGGTTTTAAGCAATTTTGCATAATGTATTTTTTTTATCTGACATTGTTCTAGTGGTACTGCTGGTAGACATGCTTATACAATGTGAAACTGTGAATTCCCTATTAGTCCTCCTTAATTTTTCTTAATTCCTAAGTCTCTTAGCCCTAAACCCAAACTTCAAAGTTTGACAAAATAAGATTTTAAGAAACGTCAAACGATGAAATGTAGCCATAGGAATTCTCACTTACCTGACTTTTGATTCTTGGAAAGATTAATGCCAACAGTCATGGAAACTGGGTTTCTGGAATGACTTTGTTGGAAGTGGAACTATGGAACCTAGAATAGGGTGGTGCCGCAGTGTGTTGTAATGAGAAAACTGAAGATTGAAATCTCCCTATGTGCTTGACCCTCTCACTTAAAAATAAAATCACTTAGCAGTATAAACTGAAAGTGCTTTTTTCAGTCCTGTATTGACAACAAATTCTAAAGAATCTAAACCGTTGATCTTTGCAAATCTAACGGTTAGAGGGTGATTTCAGACGTTTAGGTTCGCAACCCTAGCGCTTCGTGCATTTCATTCCGGAATGCAACTATAGCCATACATCAAATGTTCATCGAACGATTGAGTAATTTATGATATATATTATAAATAGTAAACATGTGTTTTAAAGTTTTTTTCAACCTTTAATGCACTAGAATTCACATCAACGCCTTTATAAAATGAATTACAATGTCACATTAATAGCACAACCATTAATAGCACAGTAACACTTAATGTTGCAAAGGACTTAATAAAAGGAATTACAATGTCACATAATCACATTAATAGCACAACCATTTATTTTTTTTACAACTGAATGAAAATTGTCAATTTCACATTATTACATAGTACAAATACAAATGTAAGCGCAAACGCCAAGCTTCTGCCATGTCTCTGACTCTCTGTCATCTGAAAATAAATGCATGGAGGGGGGCCACCACCAATCATGGTTTCTGAAAAATATGCATGGGGAAATTGGGGCTAATCAAATGGGGGAAATTGGAGCTGTTAAAGATACAAAAAGTATTTATCCCCTTTGAAAATTAGAGTCATGTAGAAGATGAGGGGTTGTAAAACTACTCCCATCTTCTACTCGCTACTTCTATGCACTTGGAGAGCACTTATCTCCATCAGAGCTCCCCATCCTGGCTCAAAACCTGTCTGAGAAGTCTAGTCAACTAAATCAAATTCTTTCCAATTTCACCCATTCTGAACTTGAAGGAAATTGGTCTTTTACTCTGTAACTACATAATTGCACGAAGGAGAATTTAGAGTATCCCCAATAATACCAGATCATTTTCTTCCTGAATCCTTATTAACCCTACAAAATGAAAACCCTTATGACAATTCAAACATAGCACTCGAGAGTCAATAGTATAGCTTTTAGCCTTCAACAAATTATTTCAGTTGTGCTCACTATCCTTATTTATGGGCCAACAGTGTCGCCAATAGTGCCACTACTAGCCTGGTCCCTTTGTACACCTCACATGTGTCACGTGTGAGGTTGGGTATAGTGATAATCACGATTCGCGCAAACCAAAAAACCAACTTAATTGATTCGAGTACTTAACTTTAGTATTTTTATTGCTTTATGTTTTACTTTTAAGTTTTAAATCTGCATGCAATTATTTCATAAATAGATAATTTCTTAAAGGAAAAATAAATTGATATGAATAGATTCATCAATTGCTTTTATGTGCTTTTTAATAGCACAATTGCTATGATTTCATCAATTGCTTTTTAATAGCACAACCATTTATTTTATTGCAATTGAATGACAATGTCACATTATTACATAGTACAAATACAAATGTAAGTGCAAGCACCAAGCTTCTGCTGGACTGCTGGTGAAAACGTAAATGTAATATATGTTTGTCTGAAAATAATGGGACTTTTCGGGTCAACCATGGGCTCTAAAAATAAACGCATGGGACTTCTCGGATCAGCCAGTAGCTTTGAAAATGAATGCATGGAGAAAAGGGTTCCAATCAAACTAGGGAAATGGGAGCTGTGAAGATACAAAATATACTTCTCCCCTTTGAAAATCAAAGTAATGCAGAAGATGAGGGGTTATAAAATTTCTCCCATCTTTTACTTGTAGCTTCTATGTACTGGGAATAGCGGTTATGCCCATCAGAGCACCTCTCCTGGTTCAAAACCTGTATGAGAAGTCAGGTGAACCAAATCAACTTCTTTCCAATTCCACCCATTTTGAACTTGAAGCCTGAACGAAATTGGTCATTGACTCTATGACTACATAACTACAGGCAGAATAATTTAGAGTATCCCCAATAATGCCACATGATCTTCTTCCTGAATCCTTATTAACCCTACAAAATGAAAACCCTTACGACAATTCAAACATTGCACTCAATAGTAAGGCCTTTAGCCTTCAACGAATGATTTTAGTTGTGCTCACTAGTCACTATCCTTATTTAGTTATTTATGGGCCAACAATGCTGCCAATAGTGCCACTACCAACCTGGTTCCTATGTACACCTCACACGTATCACGTGTGCACTATGAGGTTACGTATACCGTATAATCATGATTCATAATGGCGATTCGTGCAAACCAAAAACCAACTTAATCGATTTGTGTAACAGTAACTTAAGCCTTACATGTACAATTAAAATGTTTAATTTGATTGACGTCTAGCTGCATGCAAACTTTACCTCAAGCTGACAAGTGACAAGCTGTCAAAATCGCCAGACTCCAGTGTCACTCGAACGATATGAATTATGAAAATTTGAAATCATTACAAATCTTGTTTCATTAAAGCTATGACTCATGAGTTGTCCAATCAATCACTTCAGATGCTCATATGGCATTAATCGCCACGAGCAGTATGACTACCACACGTTCTTCAAAAAGATTGAGAATTTCAATTAAATGAAATGTAATATGCCAAGTCATTGAAAAGAGAGAAATGAACCTTGATCTCGCCACGTGTCTGCATCTAATGGTTCTAGTGTTATTCCGGAGGTTTCAATTCACAAATTTATTGCTTTAGAGATTTACTTGCGGAATGCACCTACAACTGTCCATCAAAATTTCATCGAATGGTCGTGGTTAGATTGATTTGCAACATCCTTTGCGTAAAACGTTCTTATGTTTTTAAGCATTGGTCCTACGTTCTTCCTAGGTAGTCCCTCTTTTAAAAAAATTTTAATGCACGTGCATAATTCTACCACTTAAGTTCTTCTATTGCTCATCGCCAAAATCTAACCCGTCGGATTCATTACCACGATGATGACCCTTGATCTCGCCACGTGTCCACATCTAATGGTTCTAGAGTTATTCTGGAGGTTTCCATTTGCAAATTTAGTGCTTGAGAAATATACTTCTGGAATGCAACTATAGCCGTCCATCGAAAATTCATCGAACGGTTTTGGTCCATAATGTCGCGTGGTCGCTAAAATTTGGAACCTTAGAACCAAAGTCTAAATTTTCAAATTTTTTGAAACTTCCGACCCACCAACTACAAAGACGACCAAGAAAGAGTTGCAACTAAGTTACTAAGGTAGTAAGGTTAGGAAAAGTACCAAAACTCGACTTTGGTGAATTAAGATAGGAAAGGTGACAAGCACGGTGCATTTATGGAGAAGGCTAGCGAAATAAGGTGTTATAATGAAATTCACCTATCACCCTTGATGCTTCTTCGAGTTTGAGTGTAAGGATAATAGGATTGTATCCTTTCGGTGGTGGGTGATAGATTGGAAGCAAGTGAAACAGAAAAGCAATGGAGGCCAGTTTCACCATGACATTGTAGAGGAAGCTGGACCCCTTTGTGGATAAAGCGTCTCTGCAAAGGTTGCGAGGTTTATTTCTCTACAAGGAAGAGTAGGTGGTGCAAGTAGTTCAAATAATGTTGGGGGATGGATTCAAAAAATTGACACATAGATTTAGAACGAATATGGATATCTATTCATTGGTCGTGGCTTTGGGTTTAGACTTAGGAGAACCGGTGAACGAGGTGAGGAGAGTAATGAAAACTCTGGTGCATAAATATTTTTTAGTGGACATGGAAAGCATTCTACAACGGGCAATACCAAGAGTAGGGTTGGTAAAAATAGAAGGAATGGATGGTGGGGGCCTGGAGCTTGCATATTTAAATCACCTCTTTATCAAATGGCCAGAGGGTTGCACTAAAGACCGGTGGTGGGAAGGAGCTGAGCGTGGGTGGAAAGCACTTAAAATATGTGCTGAGCTAATGGCATTAGAGGAAACAAAAGAAAATCTAAAAGAAGTTGCCAGAGAGGAGATGCGTGAAAAGAAGGGACTGTGTCTGCGGAAGAAGCCAAAACCATTAAAAGAGATACTGCAGCTGGAGATGGGCGAGTCTTCGAAGAAGAATGAGTAATAATGGTTAATGTAAAGTGTAGTTTTCTGTTTTGTTTTTAGCCTCTGCGTCATAATTTTGGGGTTAAGCCTAGATTGGTTGTGAAACTATAATCTTTATGTGGCTTGGGTATAGGTCGTTACTCATTTGGGTAGTACAAAGGCGTAGCTATTTAGGGAAGTTCTAGTACTCTGGTTTTTGAGCTGGTTATTTAGCTTTTTGGGTAGTTTTTAGATGTTGTGAAGTTTGTAGAATTTATATCTTTTTCTTTATAATTAATAAAATAAACAAGTATCACCGATCAAATTTTTTGGTAGTTTTTGGATGTTGTGAACTTTATAGAATCTGTATCTTTTTCTTTATAATTAATAAAATAAAAAAGTATCACTGATAAAAAAAAACATTCTTAAATTTTTAAGCCTTGGTCCTACGTTCTTCCTAGGCAGTCCCTCTTTTAAAAAAACTTTATGCACGTGCATATTTCTGCCTCTTAAGTTCTTCTATTACTCATTCCAAAATCCAACCCATCGGGTTCATTACCATGATGATGACCCTTGATCTTGCCATGCGTCCACAGCTAACAGTTCTACTATTATTCTGGAGGTTTCAATTCACAAATCTAGTGCTTGAGAGATATACTTCCGGAATGCAACTAAAGCCATCCATCAAAAATTCATCGAATGGTCATGGTTAGATTGATGTGCCACATCCTTTGTGTAAAACGTTCTTAAGTTTTTAAGCCTTGGTCCTACGTTCTTTCTAGGCGGTCCCTCTTTTAAAACAAACTTAATGCACGTGCATATTTTTGCCACTTAAGTTCTTTTATCGCTCATCGCCAAAATCCAACCCGTCGGATTAATTACCACGATGGTGACCATTGATCTCGCCATGTGTCCACATCTAACGGTTCTAGTGTTATTCCAGAGGTTTCCATTCGCAAATCTAGTGCTTGAGAGATATATTTTGGAATGCAAGTACAACCGTCCATTGAAAATTCATCGAACGGTAGTGGATTTGCCATCGAATTGAATTGGCCAATGAATTTTTTTATTAGTTTGATATTATGTTTAATTCGCCAATGTTTTTTTCTTAATCATTTGAAAATAGGTTTAATTCGCCAATGAATTTTATTTTTTAGTTTGAAAAAATTGCCAACAATTTTTTTTTTGGTTTGAAAACAGGTTTAATTTGTCAATGGAAATATTTTATTGGTTTGAAAATAGATTTTAATCACCAATGAAAATATTTTAGTGTTTTAAAAAAAATTGAATTTCGCCAGGATTTTCCATAGACTTCTAGTGATTACGAAAGATTCGCCAGTGGGGATTATTTTTTTTTCATGAAAAACGAAAAAATTTGCCTCTAAAATTAATATTTTTTTCGGGAAGTATGAAAGATTCGCCAGGATTTTACAGCTTCTCCGGGGGGGGTTTCTTAAAGTTTTCCCTGGTAGGCTAATAATATCCAACTCAGAGAATCCTTTTTGCTAAGGGCATGCCATTAGAATGGGACCCACAAACACCACTATGTACCTCATTTAACACAATGCGGGATTCCGATTCATTGAGACATCGTAGAAGTGTGCCATCATACCCTCTTCAATAAAGTGTATCTCCTACGATGGTATAGCAGGAAGTACGTTGGATGAATGTGTTATGTTGATTGCGGGTGAGGTCAGATGGTAAGATGTTATCATGAAGGTAGGCGTAAATGTCATGATACCAGGGTGAATTGGGACCCACGACATCGCACACCATCTCATTATCGGGAACATCATATGCTGAGATTAGGAGTTGCTCAACAAGAAACTCACAATCCATTCGATCTTTGGGCATGTCGATGAGGGAACCAATTGTAGCCATTGCATCTGTGGCCTTGTTCTGGACTTTGGGAATCTGCTCAAATTGAATGTAGGTGAAATACTTCTTAAAGTCATCCACCATGCATTTGTATGGCAACAACTTATCATCTTTTGTCTAAAAATCATCATTGACCTATTTGATAATGAGTTGTGAATCGCCAAAGACATGAAGGCGAGTGATATTCCATTGGATGGCAATTTTGAGGCCAGTGATTAAAGCTTCATACTTAGCAATATTGTTGGTGCATGAAAATGCCAACCTAAATGACTTTGGGATATAGTCACCTTGAGGAGTGACAAATAAAACACCTGCACCAACTCCATTATGCATATATGACCCATCAAAGTAGAGCGTTCATGTATCTATTTCTGCAATTGTGAGGACCTCTTCATCAGGAAATTTGACTATTAGTGGATATGCGTCCACCAAAGAAGCATCAATCAACTGATCTGCTATCACCTGTCCCTTGATTGCTTTTCGGTCCACATAATCTATATCGAACTTGCTCAGTAACATAACCCACTTGGCCATGCGGCCAATTAATGATTTTCTAGAGAATAAATACTTAAGTGGGTCCACTTTTGATATGAGCTTGATGGGGTGACTAAGCATATAGTGACAACTTTTTTGAATTGAAGACCACTGCCAAACAAGCTTTTTCCATAGGTGAATAATTCAACTCATAACCCACGAGTGTTCAGTTGATATAATAGATAACACGTTCCTTGGATAACTCATCATGTTGTGCTAGTAATGCCCCCAATACAACGGACGTAGCTGAGATGTATAACAAAAGTGGCTTGCCTGGAATGGGAGACATCAAAATAGGTGGGTAAGCCAAGTACTCCTTAATATTGTCAAAGCCTTACTGACACTCTAGATCCCACTTGAAAGTGATGTCTTTACACAAAAGGTGTGTGAATGATTGACACTTGTTAGCAAGCTGGGCTATGAAGCATTTGATGGACTGTAGCTTTCCTTGAAGTCTCTTTAATTGCTTTAGATTGTGTGGTGATCTTCGTTGGATCCACTTCAATGCCCCTTCTAGATACTATGAAGCCTAATAATTTTCTAGATATAACATTGAACACACACTTTTTTGGATTCAGACGCAACTTGTATTGCTCTAACCGTTCAAATATTTTCTTTAGGATCACAAGATGCTCTTCTCTGGTCTTGGACTTTCCTAGCAAATCATCAACATAATCTTCCATTATGATATGGATGAGGTCATGGAAGATAATAGTCATCGCACACTGGTAAGTTGTCCCTGCATTTTTGAGACCAAAGGGCATGAAATTATAGCAGAAGGTGCCCCAAGGGGTAGTGAAGGCAGTTTTATGCTGATTTTCTAGTGCGATTCTGATTTGATTATAGCTGGAAAAGCAATCCATAAGGGATAGCATAGCATTCCCTACTATAAGATCTACCAACATGTCGATGTTGGGAAGCGGAAAATCATCCTTTGGGCAAGCTTTATTAAGATCCCGAAAGTCTGTGCAGATTTTGATATTCCCATTTTGTTTGGCCACATGCACTATGTTGGATATCCAATTAGAGTAGTCAATAGGTCTTATGAACCCAACCTCTAATAGTTTCTCCAGTTCTTTCTTGACGAGCAAGGCCACTTGGGGATGCATTTTTCTTAGCTTTTGTTTAACAAGTTTGGCATCCAGATGAATGTCCAAATGGTGCACAACCAATGCAGGATATAATCCTGGCATGTCTGAATAGGTCCATGGGAAGTTGACAATTCCTTCCTTTAATAGGTTGAAAATGATGGAATGCTCTTCCTTTAACAATGATTTGGCTACATAAGTGATTTTGGGGTCTTCTTTTGTTCCCAAATTGACTTCTTGCGTCTCTTCGATCAAAATTGAAGATCATTCGAACAAGTGAGCTCCTATGTAATGTCCCCTTTTTAGCATGGTCATGTTTGCTGATGGTTTAGCTTATCACTGACTCTCGTAGGCTAATACAAATGATTAGAGGGTCTTCCGAGGCAGAGTCATGGTTAGCCAAGGCTTATATCTTCTCCAGAGTTCAGTGATTTTCAATTCTGGCTTTCATTTGGTGTCTTCAGGGGCCCGTTTGCTATACTTACTATTTATAGTAAGCTTGAGTTTGGTTGAAAGGGACCCTTACTATTTTTAGTAAGGCACTTGTTTGTATTGAGCTTTGCAGAATTGACCCCAGTTTCAGACGGTATGATGAAATATTAAATATTAAAGGAGATATTAATGTTTTATTGGCTCGAATAATATTTAAATAATTAAAGGTGTTATTATAAAGTTATAACTTAACTTTATAATGAAGGGTCAAGACATCATTAAAAGGGGGCCAATTATTGAATTAAATTTGGGGCGCCTATTCCAAGGTATTAAAAGGTGAAATATTAAATGATGAATATGTAAATTGACTTCTTCATGAAGTTATATATTTTTAGCCTTGGGAATTGAGCATTCATTCGATTGAGCATTTACTTTGTGAATTGTGTCTGTAAGAGGAAGCCAAGGGTTTCTATCTTTCATGCCATTGGAGAACAATAAACTCTTCAGTGTTGTAGCCATTTGAGGTGGTGAAATATCCATTGAATTTGGCATTCAGGGGAACTTCATACAAAGGTTCTATTTGTGCTCAAAGGTGAAGATTTTATTAGGGTTTGATGATTATTGAAGGACTATCAAGTGCAGACCCGAAGATTCATCATTGAAAGCCATTAGCGATCAGATTTCAAGCTTTGTGTTGGTTGCTATAGTGACACGTGAACAACACCCACGCTACAATAAAAACGCTATAGTGAAGTGCTTGGTTGGTGTTGTTTCATTGATATTTTTAGAGGGTTTCTATCGCTATGATCATTTCCAGAATTTTCCAGTATGCTAATATGAAGTTTGCTGAGAAACATTTTCCAGATTGTTGGTTACACTTCCAGAATTTGTTGTGATACAGTTTTAGACCTGCAATGATAGATATTGATTTTTGAGTATGTAATTTGATTGTAATAGTTTTGGAATAAAAAGGGTATGAACATATCTTGTTGCAATTAATCAGCTTGTAGTTGCATTATTTATGGTGGAATAATATCATATTAGCAATTAGGGGTTTAATACTATTGCATTAGTCTAATATAATTTACATCAGACCTGATATAATTGTAATAAGACTTGCTATAGACTGAATAATGGCTTAAATTAGTGTTGGTTTATCTATTTTAATGAATACAAAGTTGTTTGTTCTATTTTCAATCAATTGGTATATGTAATTGCATAGAAAACAATGCAAACTCAAACAAAACAAACACATATATCAACAAAACAAACAAAAATCAGAACTCAGACATTGCATGCCAACTATTTGATGAAATGTAAGAAGTCCAAATCTGAGTTTCCAGAGTAGAATTGGTTAGAGTTCTTACATCCTACAAGGGGAAGATGAACATCCCCATCTTCTAGTTCCTCATCGAGGTTTTCATCATCGAATATACCCTTTGTTTTTACTTTTGACAAGTCAGGAAGTGCCTTAGAGAGGTTTTCACTAGATGACCCTTTTTTATTTTGCTTCTTTTTACTTTTGTGGTTAGGGTATTCATCTTCCCCCAATCCCATGAGATGTACATTAGTGTCCACTGAAGGAAAGGTGTCGATAGGTGCACTACCTCGTAGGTCCCAATCAATAAGGTCGGGATGATGGAGGGAAAGGCTGATGGTAATGACGAATATAGAGTCAAATAGGGAAGGGAGATCAACATCATCGTATGAGAGTATGATGGCATCTTCCTCAGGTATGTCCTCAAGGAAATCATTATCCGCATTGACATTATTAGAGGTACTAGTTGATGGTGCGGGACCCTTTTGTTTGGTGTCATAGCCTAGGCCTAAACGTTTAGGTCGCACAGGTGTATTGATGGGCTGCAATCTGCCATGTTCCTCTACGCCAAGACCTCCCCCTTGATAATTGTATTTTTTAGTTAACTTTGACACATAGGGATAAGTCTCTTGGAAATATTCTATAAGAGGGGGTGAAGGCTCAGGTTCTTCCCTGTATATCCACTGATTGATGTCATCGTCTGGCTGATCTTGTTGTGTTCCTATTGACTAGAAGGTAGTGAAACCCATGTTCTTAGAGCTAAGATTTGTTATCTTCTCTTCCTCCTTTGGTGTAGACTAAGAAGGTTGACCATATGTGCGAGGAGATGGTGGCATGGTTGCCACATTAAGAGTTGTGCGCATCTCATACTCTCCACAACCTTTATCAATGATCTGGAATTTTGTAATGGTCGATTTAGATGTAGTGGATGATGAGTTGGAGGATGGATTGGAAGATGATGTTTGAGGTGCCCCCACTTCTACTCCTGGACAATGTCATGAGTTGGGAAAGGAAGCTTCTAGAGAATGGCAGTACTCAAAGGGTTGAGGATCAACATGTATGGTTACTTCCATCCCATTGTATGGGAAATCCAGAAATTGATGGTAGGTGGATGGAACGGCCTGCATGGTGTGGATCCATGGGCGGCCAAGGAGAAGGTTGTATGGTAGGTCCAGATCCAGGACGTGGCATGTGGTGTACTGCACAATGGGGCCAACCTAAATTAGAAGACAAATAATCCCTTCAGAGTCCCTTTCCGTGTTGTCATAAGCTTTGATGGTGATAACATGATTATTCAAGTCAGCATGGGTATACCCTACATGTTTTATGAACTTTAGCGTACAAAGGTTGAGGGTAGAGCCATTATCTACTAGGACCCTTTTCACTTTATGTCGGGCTACAAGAAATTCGATGTGCAAGGCGCAATTATGGGATGAGTCAATTAACAGCATGTCATTTTGACTAAAGCCCAGCTGATATGTGGATGACAAATGTCCTACCAAATCTTGAAATTGAGTAGGATCTATATCATTAGGTACGTGTGTATCTTGAAAAGCTTTGGTGAGGATTTCTTGATGGATGTGGGAAGACTTAAGCAAATCCAAGATGAATATTTGAGCGGGAATCTTTCCAAGATGATCAAGAATATTGTATTGGGAGATCACAGGAGTTGGCTGGGATGATGTGGAAGGTCCAAAAATGGATATGTTGGTGTGACATGTAGTAACAACACATTGAGGGTCTTTACCCTTGACACGAATCATGGACACGTGTGGTTCTGCTTGACTAATGCACATAACAATGCCATCATAGTTATAGGGTACATTCTTATAGATAATGTTATTTGTGTTGTTATTTTGGTTATTTCTATTGCTAGACTCAGGATTAGCATTGGAGATACTGGCACCCTGATTGTGCTGGGGGAAAGTGTTTTGATATATTTGGAGCTGAGCATTGGAAAATGTCGCCTGATTCACATCCACTATTATATCACCTAGATCTATAAGATCTTGGATATACATTTTAAGTCCTTGACACTTGTTAGTGGAATGACCTTTAATTTTATGAAAGTCACAATACTCATTTTCCCTATACCAGGTGGGTTTTGGTTTTGACTTGTCAAAAGGCTTAGTCACGGGATAGGTAATCGGATAGCTTGCTTCAAGCAGCCTCTTGAAAACAACATTTAAGGGTTCTCCCAAAGGAGTGAATGAGCGTTTATTGTTCCCTTGATTGTGTTGATTGGACTGTTGGGGAGGACAGGGTGCACCATGCAGTACTGATATGACATTGGCAATTGATTGTTGATTAGGGACGTATTGTGATCTTTGTGAGGTGTTGGCTACTTGGACATGCTTGGTATCAGTGGCACCATCATTGACAACATTTTTGTTTTTATTCTAGTAGTGGGACTTATCTCAAGATGACTTATCTTTATCTGGGTTAAATTTTTTGATTTGTCCCTTAGCAATGAGAGCCCTCTCAATTGTAGTTCCCTTCTCAATGACCTCTGAAAAGGTGGTAACACAATGAAGGTTAAGATTATGCACCATGTCAGGATGGGTGTTTGCAACGAAGATAGTCACCATGTCCTTCTCATTGAGATGGGATTTTAGCTGACTAGCCAGGATGCGCCATCATTGTAGGTAGTTTGTAAAGGTTTCTCCCTCACATTATTTTTATTTTAGAAGGTCTAAAGTATCAATGTCCTTCTCCAAGTTGAAGGAGAAGTGGGCAACAAATTTCTTTGAAAAATATGCAAAAGAAGAGATTGACCCCTTTTGGAGACCCATGAACCAATCGAGAGCTTGCCCTGTTAGACTCCTAGGGAATAATCATAAGAGATAATTGTCATTGTGTAGGACTTCTTGGCAATGTGTGTAAAATTCCTGTAGGTGGTTTCTTGGGTCACTCCTTCCTTTATATTTTTCAAACTTCGGCATTTCAAAGTGCTTAGGAAAGGGGACAAGTGAGATGGAAGGATCAAATGGGTAAGGACAAATCTCTTCAAATTTGAAAGACTTTTTGGATGTCCCTGCTTGCAAGTCCTTTAGGGTGGATTTTATCTCTTCCCACTCCTTATTGACAGGTGTCAAAGGAGGAGGATTGGTCGGATTGGACTGATTGAAAGGGGCATATTGTTGATATGATGGAGATGGAGTCATAATGGTTTGATCGTGTGATGGCGGAGGTGGATATGAAGGGGTTTGCTGATATTGATTAGGATACGTGGATTGGGGAATGTCATAAGACGGTTGATATGATGGCGGGGCTTAATAATATGAAGAAGAGCCCCCTTGCTGATATGAGGAAGAGGCACCCTGTTGATATGATGGTTGTTGTTGGGAGTAATATGGACTTGATTGGTAATTGTAGGAAGTTTGTTGTTGGGAAGCATATGAAGGCTATTGCAAATTGGATTGTTGATAGTGGATGTTTTGTTGCGATTGTTGGGGATTTGTGTAAGACGGTTGTTGTTGGGACTATTGAGGATTAAAGTAGGGTGGTTGTTGTTGAGATTGTTGAGGATTGTGGTAAGAATAAATGGGGTTATGATTGGATGAAGTGGGTTGCGCATAATAGGTGCTTTGAGGGTGGTATAGGTATTGGGCAGCGGGGTTGCCTGGCGTTTGCTGGAAGGATTGTTGTGATTGCGTCGGGATTTGTGTATGTTGAGGGGGTTGTTGGTAAGATGGTGTTGTTGAGGGGGTTGTTGGTAAGATGGAGGGTGTTGATAAGGAGGTCGAGATGGCATTTGGGGTTGCAGAGGGATTTGTAGTTGTTGGTAAGATGAGATTTGTTGTGATATTTGCTGGTGAGGAGTAACTTGCGATTGATGAGGAGGTTGCGACAGATTACCCTGTTGCTGATGCGGGGGTGGTTGTTGATGAGGTGGCTACATTGGTGGTGCCTGTTGTGGGTTACCCTAAGGCTAATGTAAAGATGAGATATTGCCTTGAGGTGGTTGTTGAGATGTGAATGGAGGTGACGGTAAGTTTGTTGTAGGTGTAGATCTAGGAGTTGGAGGTGGTGCAGCGAAAGGATTGCCCCTAGTATTCCCCGATAACTGACTCGATTGATTAGGTGGAAGAGGTGGCGCAGATGGTATGGGGGTTGAGCATTGTGGGATATTCAGACTCGGTGAGTTAGGAAGACCTTGTGGCATACCAAGACCAAGAGGATTGTTAGGATCAGGCGGTGCTCCCATAACCGAAATTGGAGCCTGAGGGGATGTTATCTGATAAAGAATAGCATTGCCAAATCCAGGTTGATACCAACCGTCTTGTGGTGGACCTTGGGGGATGTATGAATTGCCTGGATCATTCTGATAATTTTGAGGATCTTGCGGCACAGGGGGCGCAAGAGGTGTAATGTTGACATATTTTGATAGGTCGAACCCCGACAACGGCTTGATACCTTTTAGGAGTAATGTGGCGAGGATTTCATCCCCACGCTCATCAAGAAGACGATCTGTCATTTGGAAATTGGTGGGATTGCTAAGGTATTTGTCAACTATAAGCTCAGGTTGGTTAACCATATTTTCGTTGAAAGGAGATTGGGTATGAACCTTAGTGTTAGATTGCGATGAGCCACCGTTGGTGGGTTGATCCTGAGGGATTTGAGGCTGAGCACCTTGGGACTGTTGTTTTGCCATGATTTTCCTTTCTTGCGATTGGGTGGTAACGGGCATGAAAATGCAAAATGACCAAGTGACTATGATGACACTATTCCCTAAGATGCACTTGAATGACAGCCTAAATGATGACTAAAGGATTAATTGGATTCGATGATTGATTGGATGAGATGATTTGGATAAATGGTTAGATTGGATTTGATTAAGTTGGTTGACAAGATTAGATGATTGATAAGATTGGATGATTGATGGGATTGGATTGATGAGATTGACTCTAAACCAAGTTCAAGGGTTTAACTAGATGGCGTATGATGCTAATGATCAGATTAGATTACAAAAAGGATGATTACGACACCAAATCTACCTCAAGATGGAAGTAGATTGATTGGGTCGTGGATGACTACTGACTCAAGACAGATAACAATCCTAAGTAAGCGTGAATGTTGGCAATCAAGATCAAACACCTAAGCCAACTTGGATAAAAACCCCTAAAACGAAGCTTAAGAGATTCAGATGGATGAACCAATTATGGATATGCAATCTAGGGATACCCTACGATGAACCTATATGATTTGATTGAGGATTCAATGACTTTTGGAAAATGCAGACGAACTAAAATGACGATTATGGGCGAATGGATGATGATAAAAAAAATTTAGTCACAGGAACGGACTCAGAAAGCAACAGGCTTTCAGTGGTCCAAAGGATTAACTCTCAGGAGTTTTTTATGGGAAGCGCATTTGCCTCTATGTCACACAAATTCGCCCCTTCAGGTGACAGGATCACCTATCTAAAGGACAACAAAATTTCCTCTATGTTTAATGGGATTGCCTTTTCTAGGACTCAGGTTCACCTATATCTTCGGATGCCCAAAAGAAACAGGTAGACACAAAATGTAATATCGCCTATCTAGGGATCAGGATCGCCTCATTCTTGAAATGTACAGATGCTAACAGGAACACCTATTGGACGAGTGGGACCGCCTATGTCTTGGATAGTACGGATAAGGATGGTACAGACAAACACGGGTTCACCCTTGTGGACAACAGGTTCGTCTATTCTAAGGGATGTACAGACAAGGAGGACACGAACGAAACACGAATTCACCTAAAAGGTTTACAGGATCGCCTGTTCTAAGGGAACAGGCCGACTCAAACGACACAGATTGGACAGACTCACCTAAAAGGTTGATAGGATTGCCTATTCTAAGGGAGCAGGCAGATTTGGATGACACGAACTGACACAGACTCGCCTAAGGACACGATAGGATCGCCTATTCAAGGAACAAGTGGATGCGAGGTCGCCTAACTAAGGGACCCACAAGTAAATTCGCCCCTGACAAGGAGGAGTTCACCTAAAGGATGACCTAGACTAGACTCAGGACGTAGAATCGCCCCTTTCAAGGCAGGATTGCCCGTCCACAATGCAAGTTCACCCCTGTGAGAAGCAAACTCGCCACTAAGGGCAGGGACAGACTATGGCAAAGGACAAAAACATGACAAACAACAAGCAAAATGGTTGGACTGACTTAGATTGACGACAAGCACTGGTATCACACAAGAAGACATTCCAAGCAACACAATCCTAAAATTAGTGGTAAGGGTTTACAAACTTGATGTAGGCCCACCACCTTGAGGGGACACCCCAAGGTTAATACTCTGTGATACCGAGGTGGTTCTCTGGATCGCCCTTTCTTGCGAAGACAGATAGCTAGTGATTCAGTGGCACAGGGTCATCAATAGATGCTACAGGCTCACCTTCACGCTTTCTCTTGGAGACTATCGTAGTCCACCACGAGGATTTCTATCTCATCCCAAGGGAGTATGTGGTGAGTAACTTCGGGGTACGGTGCAATCCCTTGCACTACACCAAGCCGTGGCTAAAACACGAGTCTCTATCTAGGCTGAACAAGGTTATCTCGTGCATCCTCGATATACGCTAAGGTACGTGAGGCACAACCGTGAACACCAGTCTATCACAAGCGTGGATCAAGAGACCCAACGAGGTATTGGAAACTCAGACCAACCTTGCACGTCTTATCTAGGTATCACCCTAGCTTCGACGCTTCGCTAAACATGACATGACTGGATTGGGGTATAGATTTGGCTCTCCCCCCTTTATATACCCCGTCGGTAACACGTGGTAGAGATCGTCCCTCGGGTGATGAAATCCTAGACAGGTCTCACTAAGGGAAGGAAATACTAGACATTTCGGCTGGTCCCCAGGCTCACACGTAGCGCAAGGGGAGAGCTTGGACACACTAGCACTTCCTAGTTAGACTGGATTGGACTGGAACGAATTGCAATTTCTCGTCACCCAGGGTCACCAAAAAGTGCAAGGGGAGTGGATACGTCAACAATTCGCTCCCAAACATAGCAAACAAGTTAATTGACCCTTCAATTAATCTACGTGTGCCTAAACTAGTGAGAAAAAAGACACACAGACATATCTACACTAAGGGTCTTCGACCAATCGTCCTATAGAGAATGAATTAGTAGTTTTCACCACCGGTCTTAGACAGATGTGGGGGAACAAGCTGCACAAATTGTTAGTTAAATGCCACAATCACCGACAAACGAGTTAGTTGATTAGTACCCAAAACCAAAACCAAATTACAACTCAAATCGAATTTAAGGTTTTGGATTACCACAAATTCGCCTCTATGTGAGACGAGTTCACCCTTGTCTGTGGTTCAGGATCGCCTGTGTGATGAAAAGGCGGGATCATTTTCGCTTGTCAGATGGAGAGGCGTAAGCAATTTCGCCTCTGCGTTTGAGTTGGATTCGCCCCTTTGCCTAACAAGTTCGCCTTTTCTTAGCCTTCCGAGTGTATTCGCCTTTGTGATTGGCTGTTAGGACAAATGGTTGCAAATTCATCGCTGTTACAGAAGGGCGGAAGTTCACCTGTCTTCAAAGCACTTTCGCCTCTGTGTCCAGCAAACTCGCCTGTCGAGGGTGGATTCACCCCTACGCATGAAATTCGAATCTGCAAAAATTCAAACAAGCAAAAGTAAAATAGACCCATGACGTGGGTCCCACTGGGCATGCTAGAAATGTGTGCAATGTGAAATTCCTACTCTAAGATGCAAACTAAACTAGATGCAACAAAGGAAAACACAAAAAACAAACACTCGGATTAGGCCTAGTTAAATCTAAACAAAATACAAGAAACAAAGAACAATTTTACCTTGTTTAGATGATGGTTTTGGTTGGTCCTTTTGATGCTTGAAATGTATGCTCCTTTGTTAGCAAAATAGCTCAAAATTATGCTTGAAATGATGCTATAAGGATGAGGAATACAATGGTGCAAATGGGTATTGGAATAGATGCAAGATGGAAACTCAAAATGTTGCAACAATGGTGGATGTTAAGTGATGGCTTGAAGATTGCTTGAATGCTTGATTGCTAAGTGGATGCTTGGTGATTGCCAAATGAGAGCAATTCCTCTACTTTAAAGGGAAGTGCCTCTAAAACAATGGAGGGTCATGATTGATCCATGATGGCAAAGATCAAAGGTCGGGTTGAGTTGAGAACTCACAAGCCTTCACAAGTTGACATGTGGCAAGTGATGTGGAAGGAGAAGGATGATGTGGAGGTGACATGGAGGTACTAGGTTGTACCTTGAGAAGGGACAAGATCTCCTCATAAAAGAGGTCCTTGTCCACATGTGGCTTGAGAGGACATGTAAGGAATTAAAAATTCCTTACAAATCTTCATGGGGATGGGAGATGGAATTTAAAATTCCTTAATATGCCTTGGAGGAATAAATGTGAATTAAAAATTCACATAGGGAAGGGGATGCCTTCTCCAAATAAATAAAGCATTTAATGTTGGTTGACTAAGGACACATGCCATAAATGGCATGGAATTATGTTAGCATAATTAGGTGATTAAGGTTGTGCAAATACGAGATTAGGCAGACTAATGACAGATTAGAGGCAAGTGAGATTATGGAGGATGTGACCCTAATGATGATTAGGGGTGTGCACATCTTAATCACAAATTAATTAGGTTAATTTGGCTTAAAAAGGATTATGGAGGATGTGACATGAGGAGAGAAGAAAATAAATTAAAAATTGATTTAATTCATAAAGGCTAAAGTGACTTAATTAAATAAATTGGGGTATTTATTTAATTTAGAGATGGAAGGTGTAATTAGACTAAAACGAGATATTAATCAAATAATAAATTATTCAATTAATGGTTTAAGGATGCAGGATAGAGGAATGCAAAGGGTGAATTTGACCATATGGGGGTGGTCAGATTCAGGTGTTTGCAGCGGCATATGCACAAAATGGATTTGTTGAAAAAGCTTTAGAAACTTTCAAGCAAATGCAGATGGCGGGTGTAAGGCCAAATTCCATAACCTTTGCCAGCAATCTCCTTGCCTCTACCAAAATGGGGCTAAGGAATAGGGTTTGGGCATCCATCAAAGCATAAGGAAGGGATTTTTGTCAGAAGTTAAAGTTGCAACTGCCTTGGTAGACATTTATGTGAAATATAGTGTAGACAACGCAAGCAAATTGTTTGACAGAATTCCTCAAAAGAGATGTGGTCTCATAGAATGCCATGCTTGCAAAATATGCACAAAATAGAATTTGCTAGGATTCTCTCAAAATCTTTGAATAAATGAAGCACTATGCAACATATCCTGTATGCTTTGCTTGTATTCTATGTCCATGCAGCCATGCAGGTTAGGGTTGCTCATACTTCAGACACAAGTAACTCATTGCATTACATGGGAAGAGTGATATATGATAAAGCATACAGAATTTGGAAAAAATATGGTGTTACACGTGCAGAGGAATCCTGCTTGTAATTTCATTTATTTCTTCTTGTGTGTAGAACCTCAGATTCTTTACATTCCCCTCCCTTAATCTTTTTGCATTTTTTTGTCAGAGGTGAATGGTTTCATTAAGACTTAAAAGCTCTGGAATTGGTGAATTGCATTGTTAATTAATCCTAAACAATATAGACAATGTCCACAATAACATATTATTCAATATGTAATATATCCTTTTGCTTCTATTTTGTATTTTTTTTGTTCATAATTGTAGGTTGAGCCCTTTGACGCAATTATAGAATAAAATTACATTTCAAAAAGATTTCAAATAAGTATAACGGAATAATAAGGACATAATGGTGTGTATGGGATGACACTGAAGTTGATGGCGGTGAGGTACCATTCAAGGAAACGGGACCTTGTGGACCGTGAATTTTTCCTCATTTTTTATTTTCTAGACAATATACAACATTGTTTCTGTCTGCGACCACCTGCTCAACGATGCATTCAAAATGCAATGCTCATCATACACAAATCCAATGACTGATTTACTCCCCCGATGTCAGAAAATAATTCAGCGTGAACCAACTTCCTGGAATTGAATTATCATTTTTTTGTTTTGCCCAGCATTATGACAATTTCCCAGGGGCAACGAGTGTTCGTAGAGCTTCCCTCTAGATGTTTACAGTTTTGCTCAAACATGACCTGTGCACTGAAGAAGATGAAGAGCAAACAGAATAAGCATGTTTTCTCTGAGAAGAATAGTATGAATTGGACTCACTAAGAGAAGACAATGAAGAAAGCTTTGGCTTATTAGTACCTCCGGCCATGAACAGAGAATTCAGAAAGCATGCGAGCTTACTTCCAGGGGAGCTTGGCTGCTTTGGTTGCTTGGAATTCTTGCAAACCTTGGATTTGGACTTGGATTGAGGAACCAGTGTTGGACTGATATAAATCTTCTGCAGGATAATTGAATTGAAGTGTATTTAACAACACTTAGGGCCAGGGAGAGAGGTGACAGTATTTAGGTCGGAGGGAGAGACAGCATTACATCAAGAATGCATTCAGTCAAATCAAACTGTATATTATTTGTATACATCCAAATAGATTGTGCAAAGAGATTTCACCACCATATTGATAAAAAATTGGAGCCTCCTAATGCAATTATTTAAACAAAGTGAGAACAATTTACTGGCCTCCTACAATTTCCCAGGACTGACTTTGGGAGCTTGCACGCTCAGACAATATAGCCTGTCGTTAGCACATTCAAATAGATTGTGCAAAGAGATTTGAGCACTGCATTGATTAGAAATTTGGGTTTCTAAATGCAATTATTTAAACAGAATTTCTTTTTCCTGTCTGAGAACAATTTACCAGCACCCTGCAATTTCCTGGGACTGAATTTGGCAGCTTGCAACCTCACAACAATATAGATCATTTACATATTTAATCTTTATTTTCTTGTCATGCTTTAAGACAGACTACAAAAGAAATCAAAGTTGACTTGTTTATCATTACTAGGAAACCAGAATTTCAGGGGCAATTAAGCATTTGGTACAGATAAGGGCATACATATTTTCACAGGAACCGAGTACCAGCTTGCAAAAAAGCAATGCATAGAATAGTGCAGCATTACTCCAAATGTGCCTGAATATATCTTAAGCTTACAACCTCATGAAATTTAAATGATTTTATAAACTACCTGCCATAAACCCATAACACAATCCTCAAAAATGGCAAGCATTTTAATTTTGCCAAGAAAAAGTTGTACTTTTCTCAAGGAATTTGTCTGTATCCATTAATTGCTTCAAGGAGAGACTGCGAGTAATAATCAGCTCTCCATAAAAGAAGAGCCTAGAACACCGAAATCGCCAGTAACACTGAAAAAATAACTGAAGCACCTTTAGCCTTCATATTCTACTACTATTCAGAAACATTCAACAATTTTGATGTTTATACCCCATATCAAAAAATACCAAACGTACATATATCTTCACCCTTACACTCGACTAACCTTACTGAGCATTAGCCCACGCCTTCTCCCAGTCATCTACATCAGACTCCTCATTTTGAATTTTCTGAAATGCAGGAACTTCACTAGAACCCCCAATTATGGGAGGCTCACAAGTCAACCGGGCCTCACTTCTTAAAGAATTTGTACCTCCTTCACTCTCTTTCTCTAGAGCTCCCCATGGATTTTTTGAAGCAATAATGGGATTGTTGTTTAACTGCCACACTGAATTGGATACTTCAGTAGTTGACCAATCCTCACCCCATGAATCCTCCATCCATGCAGATTCCTGTGCCTTCTTTTTCCATGAATTTTCTTTCTCTGCATTCCCCACTTCTTTAGCTCCCCAAGCACTGCAGCTAGGCAGTCCACCATTTTGGGGGACTAAAACAGCACCCCGATATGCAGATGCATGGTCCACACGTCTCATAGCTGTTGCAGCCCTTGCCACATCTGTAAATATGGCTAATGCATTCTTGTCATTCAGCCATACAAGTTCACACTCCCCACCAAATCTCAGAATCAGTGAGCTTACGCTGACATCTGTTTCTCTTGGTAAATCAAATAAGGCAAGTACAAGCCTTGGATCCATGTCTACTAATGAATTGAAAACAGGAGGTTGCACTTGCCCTGTGGTTTGCAGTGGACCTTTAAGTAATAGGTTGCGTGCTGGGGCTCTTGACTTTTGTGTGGCCTGTACGATTAAAAAGCGTCTCGGTTCCCATCCAGCACAAAATACAGAAAGGTTCCATCTTCCTGCAAGTTGCCTCAATATGTCCCTTTTCTCCTTCGGCACAGCATTGAAAATGTGGACACGAACAGTGTTTGTGTTTATTTTTGTCCTTCCCAGAACTAAATATTTAAACCTATCCTCGACAGCTGAGACCCATTGTGGCTCTCTCCGAATCAAGTCAGCAAGCATTTCTGACGTTGCTCCATTCACCCCTGGCAGATCAACTGTTGTTGAAATGTCAAAAGCATTTGCCAGAGTCTTCTTCCTCTCCAACTTTGCACATTCATCATCACATGCAAGCTTTCTCTGGCCCATAGGAACTCTAGTTAAATGTGACTCTGTTGGCTGAAGGGGCGCAGGCAATTTGTGATAAATAGAAGCTTCAAAGACTGGATCAGCTCTGATATTGTTACCTCCAGCATCACATGGAACCTGTGCAGTCAATCGACCACATGAACAAGTAATAGTCACTGGAAATGTGCATCTGGTATCAGGGCAAAGGCTAGATGGGTGACACAGAGAACTACATGTATGTTTGCAATCTCTGCGAGAAGCTCCACAAGTTTGCCCACATGAGATTCTGGCTTTAGATGATGAACTTTCCATGGAAACTGTGTCACAGGGTGGTATATGGCATGTCCTAGCACAAGCATGCATTCCACATTGCCTTGTTTTCCCACAGAGCTTATTGCATCTTATCTCTCGAGAACCACATGGAACATTTTTAAGGATTACATGACTTCCTACACATCCTTTTGCAACACTCACTGTGCAAGGAGGGCACTCTCCAAGATGGCAATTATGAGTTGCAAGATGTCCACATGGCTGAGGAACAGAGCAAGGATATGTGCATGAAGGAATAGGTGTCCCACATGGTACTGGAGGAGGAATTGATGTCTTCCCACATGCACAAGAGAGATCAGTAAAAATAGTTTCAAGACATGGAGGGCAGTGGCCACTATGGCAAAGTTCTTTGCAGGAATGTTGACCACACCTCATCTTTTTCTCACAAGGCATAAGACATAAATGTGGATCCCAGTCACCTGTTTGAATATCAGACCGGCCTCGATGTGATAGAAGACAGCATTTATAATTGCATCTGTGTCTACCACAGTTTTTCTTCTGTCCACAAACCTTTTCACACAAAAATTCTTTGTTGTCCTCCGTGAATGATGTGGTTTGCCAGCAACTGACTTTTCTGGAAGAAGATCCACATCGACATTTCTGATCCACAGAAACCAGACAAGGAGGGCAGATACCCTGATGACAAGAATTTATGCACGTGTGTTTCCCACAAGGAAGAAGCTTTTCACATACTTCTGAGCAGGTTGGCACGGGATCCATGCAACTCTTTCTTTGATTTAGCATTTGCGTTTTGCCACAGGGGCATGTTTTTAACTTCTCAGGTAATAAATCACATTCTCTGCATTCTCCTGGATGACATCCCAAGCTGCAATTGTGATTTTGACAGGAGAGCATCTTCATACAAATGTTCTCACATGCAAATACACCACTTTCCCACTCTACTTCATCATGGAACTCCAGATCCCCACAAAACATCATATTCTCTTTTTTCCCACAAAAGCACAATGCATTTATTAAAATAGTGCATGAATCACAAGGACCATCATGGCATATTTTATCACAAAAATGTCGACAACAGGTAAGAAGCTTCTCACACACTTGTCCACATGATTCAGCTGATTTCTGATCAGAACATCTCCTCGTAATTGTTTTTTTACCACATGGGCATGGCTGAGGTGCAGCCATTGCTGTGCAAGGCGGACAAGGGCCTGGGTGACATTGGAGTGTACAGCTATGAGGACAACGAGACATTTCCTTCCCTTTATCAAGTGACTTTCCACAGGGCTCTCCACATGAGTGTGGAGTCAGATAGAAATCCTTGGATGGGTCTTGCATTTTTCCACAGAAACAATAATACCGAAGATCCTCTGGTCTTGAATACTGCACTGATTGACAACCTGGGCATCTCCAATTCGAACTCTGGCTTTGCCCAGCAGACAAATCTGTGGAAGTTGGAGCTCGTGCCCACTTCTTTATGCAATGAAGGTGAAAGAGTGTATAGCAGCTATTACAAGACCATATTGCCGCTGATCTTACCACCATCTCATAGCAAATCATGCATTCCACCTTATTTTTAAGAAGCTTCTGTTCAATCTCCTGCACAAGATTTGGCACATTTGGTCTCTCCAAATGAATTACCTCCTCACTTTCCTGCTTCAATGGGGGCCGAGTATAAGCCACTGACAAAGGAGCATGATACCTCCAATCCTGGCTGCTCCTTCTGTTCATATGTCCAAGATCTTCCGTTTTTGATCTCGTAGGATGTACAGATTGTGAGGGATGCTTTCTGGCATTCAAGGGGAGCATTAAATCCGGAGCTGATGAATTCTGTCCAGACTTGGATGCTCCATTATCTTTACCATTATAGTAATTGTCATTTCTTTCAGTGCTCCCTAGACCAAGATCTTCCATTTGTTGTCTCTGCAGCTGCTTAGAATGTGAAGATTTTATTTCATTGGACGGATCAATTATATCCTCATTTGTAGAATCTTCTCTACTGTTGGATGGTCCATTATCCCTGTCATTGCATTCAGTATTTTTGACAGAAGCCCCTGCATTAAGATGTTTTATTTCCCGTCTTTGCTGCTGCATGGATTGTGAATGATTTTTTCCAACATCGAAGGATGAAATTAAATTTTCGTTTGTAGAATTTGGTCCGTGGTTGGATGCCTCACTATAGCTGTCATCATCCTCATTGGCATTCCTGTCCATAGTAGTTACCCCCGCAGTTTCCACGTCATTCTGCTTATCACTGGAAGCCTCGATCCTTCTATAGAGATTGTTTCTGTCAAAATGTCTCCTGTTTTGCCCCCTTGCTGATCTGTGCTGCTGATTCTCCATATGCGATTGCACCCCATTCCTTACAGAACTGCTGTCAGCCAACTGTAAATCATGGCTCTGCGAGCTTACAGAATTCACACCCACATTTTGTTTACTAGCTGACAAATGACTAGCCTTCCCAGTCCTCTCAACCCCTTGTGAACTCAAACCCACTAGATGGTGCCGCCCGGAACCCTGAAACGGATTCCTGATATCTGGACTGCTACTCGAAGCCTTCCAGTTGGAATTTGTGTTTCCATGCAAGTTGTGATTGGAACTCTGATTGAGATTTGCATTACTTTTGGAAATGGAATCAGAGTTTGGACTAAAACTGGGGTTTCGATTCTGATAGGGATTGGTATCACTAATGCAATTGAGGCTAGAATTCTTAACAGGTTTTGGATTAGAAATAGGTTTTTCTCTAAATGTACTCCTCGGGTTGGCAAGAGAATCAGGATTGGGGTTAGGGTTAGGGTTTTGATTATGGTTTCCTCTACCTCTAGGAATCCATACCCTGCGCCCATTATTTCCATGTGAGTTTTGCCTACCACTGTTATTACTTAATTCTACATCCTCTGTGCTAACACCCATATCCATATCGATTAAACCAATCACCCTGTAAATGTGAATGTTTGATTTACACCCAGTTCTGTTCAGAGAAAACAAAAAATGAATACAGTGGTTCTGACTAAAAAGGCAAACAACAAAAATAGAGGAGTGGATATGATGTACCTTCTTCAGAGCTTGGAGAAACGAGGCTCGGTTGTTCAGCGCAACGAATCCACTCCGGCCAAAAGCAGAATTCCTAATCAATAAAATTCGAATGGATTTCCCTGTGGGAAAATTGAGAAAGGCTTATGTCAGGGAAGATGATTTATAGTGTAAATCCGTAGCCGACAGTGTTGAATTTTGTATGTCTTTCTTTTTTTTTTCCTTCCGAATTATTGAATTATTACATCTTTTATCTTGGTGTTGAATTTATCTTGGAGTTTTCTTGTTGGCCAAGCAACACATATTAGGGGTAATCCATTTCAAAGTTAATATTAAGGCATAATTTTCATCACCATCTTATAGAGTATTATAGGTCTTTCCATTTTAAGATTCGATCTTTGACGGGTTTTTAATGAGTCATTCAACTTCATCAATAGATTAAAGGTTATTTATGACATTTTATTATTGAGTTTTAAAATGGTAATAATTGCATACTGTATTTTTCCCTTTCATCATCAATTTATCTTAATCTATTTGTCTTTTACACAATGACTAGCATATAAGTAGTGTATTCCTATGTACAAGTTGGCAAATTGCCTAAGTATTGATTGACTTTGACTTCACATATTCCTAGTGACCAAACTTGATTTACAATTTATCCATTATCTTGGGTCAATATGGTGTTGGTTCAAATCTATGCACACAAATTTGATTCTTAAATTGTCAAAATTCAAATGTAAATATTGGCACAATCCAACCCCTTTTCTACTAGTTGTTACACATCGACTTGAGAGAAATATTCAAATTGCACTCTAGGATGTTGTATAAAAAGATAAAACCTGAATTCATTTTGATTATTAAAGTCTAGCACTCATCTACAACTTATTAAAGAAAATTATTTGATAGCATTACATCAACACTTAGCATCTACGTGACATCAATTATACATGACTAAGCATATTTA
The DNA here is from genome assembly GCA_007258455.2 of Sequoia sempervirens. NCBI lineage: Eukaryota > Viridiplantae > Streptophyta > Pinopsida > Cupressales > Cupressaceae > Sequoia > Sequoia sempervirens. The sequence continues at coordinate 248,018 of VDFB02337216.1, forward strand.
ATGATTACTTAGCATATCATCAATCATGTTCAAAATCATTAAATCATATCAAGAGGCTTTGCTAAGGAGAATATATTTTCCTAGTGAGCTCCAAAGGTTTTAATAAACACCACTAGTCATTTAATGTAGGTCTAGACATCAAAGTAAATATAAATTTGAACTTTTCACACTAAGGGATTTTGTACATAGTGAAATCCATAGGTGCAAAGACCATTTTTATACACAAAAATGACCCAAAACATCAGACAATAGATTTATAAATTTAGGTGCAATCATTTGATAGGTTATAGAGTTATGATAGATGAACAAATTATCTTGCACCATCTGTCATAGGCAAATCAACATCAAATCTAGAGTTAACTTATTGTTTAAATATCCTTGCACATTTATTTATGTATACACTTACCTATTACAATTATAGCTTTTTAAGTTATTTTCTTCATTTTTATGAACTTGACTTATCTTACACTCCCTAGGATTTTTTAAGTTCTTAGGTTTTACCCTTCTACATTAGGGTATTAGATATGATTTTTTTTGGTATACCTTTCATTTCATATCTTACACTCCCTAGGGTTTTTTAAGTTCTTAGGGTTTTCATTTATTTATGTATACACTTACCTATTACAATTATAGCTTTTTAAGTTATTTTCTTCATTTTTATGAACTTGACTTATCTTACACTCCCTAGGGTTTTTTAAGTTCTTAGGTTTTACCCTTCTACGTTAGGGTATTAGATATGATTTTTTTTGGTATACCTTTCATTTCATATCTAGATATGGTTTGCATTGTTAGTGTAATTAATTAATTATTACACTAGCATAAGTTAACTTAGGTCATATTTCAATTAGGTCCTAGGTTGCATTTTAATAAATCATTTAATAAATAGGGAAATATTCCCTTCCTTGTTTGGTGGGATAAGATTCCTTCTAGAAGATGAGTTGTCCTTCTAGAACTTATCTCAACATTTAATAATCATCTAGATAGGGTTCACATGTTGTCACATGTTGTTAGATTATAACACTTGGCAACATCTCATGCATCTTAGGTTTTCCTTCTTGACTATATAATCAGGCATGTTGTTCATTTGTAACATATCATATCATTACATCATATCAATATAGAGTCTTTATTCAACATTCCATAGTTGCAACACTTCTCTTTGTGGTTGATTATCTTTCATGGCTAAAGTCCTTTATCGCCACCTTGCAGCCACTCCGTCACCGCCCATCTAGCAGCACCCTTTTTTTGCCAACGCTCAGCCTCGTGGTCATATCAACGATCGGGGGCTTATTTTTTTAAAGCCCGAGGTGCTTGATTTTTGCACCTTGTTAGCTAGTGCAGATCAAATTGCAGTTTTTTTCCCCGAGGGCCATATCTTCGCGCCACGATATCAAAAATTTGCAAACGAGATATCGACGGAAAGAGAATTCAGAGCACTATCTAGTGGTTCCCTCTATTTTGCAGTATTTTTTTGATATAAAATTCTAAAGTCAACTGAAGTCAACCCTTAATTTTGGACTCAAAAGCGCATATCTTCGCATCAAATTGTTGGATTTTGGTGATTCCAACAGCATTCGAGAGATATTTCAGTGCTTTTTTTCATCAGTCCACTCACTTTCTTTGGTTTCCGCTCCAGGTGTCTTCTATTGTTTTTTTACAATTTGGTGCATTTTCCTGATTCCTGAGACATCCTGAAGCTTGAAGAATAATTTATTGATCTCGGAGGCATATTTTCAGTTGTATATCTCTTTGGAAATCTTTATTTGTTGTTGAAGGTCAGCGTCTTTGTTTTTTGTGGAGAAATTTCATTATGGGGCTTGCATATACTCCTTTGGTTATGTTGCACATGGGTAACTATCCACAATGGTGAGATGGGATCAACCACCATCTTCGATCACTTGATTTTTTGCCACATCTTTTTGGTATAGTTCCCCATCCGAGTGAAGGTATTCATGAACTTGCTTGGAGTTGCAGCAGATACACTGTTTTGGAGATCATTTCTATGCAAGTTGATTCTGATGTTTTGAGATCTATTGATCAGTGTGATTGTCCTCATATACTTTGGGCTAAGCTTTGGGAGATCTATGGAGATTCAAACACTCCACCATTCCCCAATGGTCATGATTCAAAATGTCATGCTTCAGATCAAGTTCCCTATGATGATATTGTTGTGCAGGAAGTTGATTGCCTTGATCTTTCTGAAGAGGTTGAAAAGGTTCCTTTCGGTGCTTCTTCTTCATCAGAGACAGTTGGTATCCCTTCACATTCAGTGATTCCTTGTCTAGATTCATTGATTAAGGCTTCTACCATCATCATTCATCAAGACACATTCTATTTTTCAGACTTGGCATCACAGGATGGCTTTGTTTTAGGTATCACTGACTTGGCTACTTCTACAGGTTTGGAGAACATTCTTCAGGGGGTATCACTCCTCTATTCAGATCACACCTTGGAGAGTTTTCTTGAGTCTCCACATTCCTTTGTCTCGACCTTGATTGGGAATCCAGAGACCATCTTGGAGGCACTTGGTTTCTCTTCAGAGATTTCATATCCGAGACTTCTTCCATGTCATTCCATTCAGGATTTGAAGTTTCTTCAGCATCTACCATTGGATTTGCTTCAGACTTCTTTCAGTGGTTTTGAGGACACTTCATTCAAGGGGGGCTATCAAGTCTCCATCACATCTTTGTCTTTGGATATTGTTTAACATCAGTTTTTGCATCGTCCTGGCTTGTCACCTTCTTCATTGATTGGGTATGCACCTGAGTTGATTGTGGCATCTTCATCAGGAAAGGAGACATTTGAGCAGAGTTCAGAGACATCATCGACATCCACATTCATCTTTCCTTCCTTCAATTCCTATCCAGAATGGGAAGCATCACTACACTTGCACTTGGTTTTGTTTCTTCCGAAAGGGAGACAAGTTGTTTGTCGACATTGGATCTTGTTTTGTCTTCATACACTTACCATCTTTGCAGGTGATCACATCTTTTGGGGGGGATATATTGTCTCTCTCTTTCTCCCTTCGATTGGGGGGCTATTGTATTGTATTCATGTGACATATGGTGTACTTGGGGGGTATTTGGGAGTACTCCATCCTTCCCATCCTATCTCACATTTTTGTTTTTTCATCTCCTTTTTGGAGAGGGGTTTTGTTCCCACTGGGTTTTCCCCTTTTCTCTGGTTGTGGGATATTTTTTGCATCTTCATGTACATGGGTACCTAACATGGCCTCGTAGCCGGGACCCATCATCGATCATCTCTGCATAATCATTGCATTTTCCTCCCTAAGTTGAACTTATGGGGGGGTGTTAGTGCAATTAATTAATTATTACACTAGCATAAGTTAACTTAGGTCTAGGTCATATTTCAATTAGGTCCTAGGTTACATTTTAATAAATCATTTAATAAATAGGGAAATATTCCCTTCCTTGTTTGGTGGGATAAGATTCCTTCTAGAAGATGAGTTGTCCTTCTAGAACTTATCTCAACATTTAATAATCATCTAGATAGGGTTCACATGTTGTTACATGTTGTTAGATTATAACACTTGGCAACATCTCATGCATCTTAGGTTTTCCTTCTTGCCTATATAATCAGGCATGTTGTTCATTTGTAACATATCATATCATTACATCATATCAATATAGAGTCTTTATTCAACATTCCATAGTTGCAACACTTCTCTTTGTGGTTGATTATCTTTCATGGCTAAAGTCCTTTATTGAAGATTTCGGAGCTTCAGGGGTTGTGCATCCATAATCTCAACATGCATTTACCTATTATTGTTTCTCAATGTTATAAATTGATTAGATTTTGGTCTTTCATGATGGACATCTTTTTTATTTCTACCCACCCACTCTTATTTGCTTTGGGTATTATTAGTAGGTTAGTTATCATGAATTCTCATTACCCTTTGCCTTTAGCCTCTAAACATGCATGTGTTGCTAATTTTGATGTTTACCTGCACTTGGTGTCACCCAATAATTGCATCCTTGATGATTTGATGTCTTTCTATCCTATATACAGGGGTGTCTTTTCTATGGAGATATTGTTTCATCATGTTTGTGATCATGTTTCCTCTTTCACATAGTTGGTTATTTCTCATCCCTCTTTTAGATATCCTCACTTCACTTGTTCATGAGTGTCATCTTGCTTCTACCTTTCATATGATTGGTGATAGTGATTCTCATGAACACCATGAATTTTTCACTTTGGGCAACATTCTTTTAAATTTTTGGGTTCATAATGATGGCATGCCTTGCATCATAAGTATTTATGATGTATCCCTATCTTATGGTGACACAGCTAAGGATGATATGGTATGTGATGAGCTTCAATTTCTAATAGCTACTCATGATGTTATGATGCATAATGATGATACTCTTCTTATAAGTCATGATAGTTATATTTATTCACCCTTAGGTTTATGTTTTCTTAATATTGCATTATAAAAGGATTTTATGGATAGTTGATGTAGTCATAGCCAAAGGGTCTAATCAAGGATTATCTAGCCATATAACCAATAAAAAAATATGTTATAAAACTCAATGGAACAATACAACAACCATATATTCCTTATTCATCCTTAGTCAAGAGTTATAATTTACTACATTGATCTTCCAACATGTTAGGCATCAATAATTTGATTACAAATTGGTAAATTATAAAATTTGAAAGATATGACTATACAAACTTGTCCCTAGATTGTAAATTCATTGGCTTCCTGCCTTCGTCGCTACTTTCTAATGATCTTCAAGAGTGTTTACATATCAACTTCTAGTCATAGATGTGATTCTTGGCTACCTACAAGGTGGCACAAAGCTTAATGCCTTATGAAATGTGTAGGTACATCTTCTAAATTGAATGTGCCATTGAAGGATTGATAAATCTTGGTGTGGTCTAAGCTATAAGGTATTTTGGACCCAATGTACTTTGGAATGTGTTCCTTGGTTGTCACAAGCGTTGAGAAGTTAGTACAAAACTTGACCAATGATATTGAATGTCCTATTCATTTGATGTGCTTGGTAAGGATCATAAATCAATGTATGCCTTTGTGATAATTAGAATCTCCTCATATGTTGATGTCATTGAAGAATCCAAAATGAACATATGTTTCTAATCACAAGGTGAAATATGTAGATGTGGTGAAATGTGATGAGAAATTTAACAAGTCTAATGAGAAAGAAAACATACAAACAAAACAAACAAGTAAATAAATATTTTGGTTAATGTTAGAATTGTGAAACAAGCACAAAACCTACATGCTTTTTAATATAATTTTTTAATAAACAAAAAACTTGCGTGCTTTTTCAAAAAGATTTTCAATTTTTTTTATTTTTATTTTTAAATTTAGTAGGAAAAAAATATCCAGCTATTTTTTTTAATTTTTACCTTGATCCGCGTGCTAGGGAGATCGTATGACTTCCTTGGAAATTTTTTTTTCCTCAGAAACTCTTGACTCATATTTCAGAAAATTGATAGGAAATCTTAAGGTTTTTGGGCTTTCTAAGCGCAATGGTGATGTCCATTTTGTGCCAAAATGTACTAGAGATGCAGTTATCCTTTGGATCCGAAAAAAGAGCAATCACTTCAAAACCTCGTAGATCTGGCGTTAGGAATCAAAATCAGGTGAAACAAAAGCCAAATTTGACTTTCTCGATAGCTCTGAATCCAACAGAAAGGTCCTTTTCACACAAAAATGTACCAAAAAATTCCCACCTCCAAAATTTTCAAAGAAAGCAAAGGGGATTCAGATCTGAAGCTTGCAACCCTTGTTGAAGAAGAAAACCTCATAAATTGAGAAGGGGTTTGTTGAATCCACACTCTGATACCATGTTAGAATTGTGAAACAAGCACAAAACCATGAGCCACAAGATCAAATAAAAAACAAATAAACCTTCTATGCAAGAGATTTGCAAACAATATATGCAATATTCTTCAACAAGAAAAAGCTACAAAAGCAAGAGACTTTCAAGAAGATATGAAAGCTCCAGATATTCTTCAAGATATAATTAAAATGAGGGTTGAGTGCTTATAAGAGTAAAGCCCTAAATGAGAAAGGGATCAGATCATGACAAGTGTCAACATCACTTGAGATGAGACATAATGATCTAATATTAACTCAATTAATAAAGCAATCCTAAGTTTAGCTTAAGTGTATGAGAATAAGTTAGACTAATAATTAATTAAAGATTAGTTAATTATTAGCTAATGTATGATAACTCTAACAGTTAATACAAAATTTATCTTACACCATGAGATGATCCTATTGGCACCTACAAAAAATTTGTATTTCTTTGGTCAAAATTTCACCCCAAAGTAATGCTCAATCTGAGATATGTAATTGGGTGGTCTTCTTGGCACGTGTGGGTAGTGTTGGCATTTTTTGTGTCCCCCTTGTGGTCCATCAATTATGTTTGACCTAAGATATTTTGTATAGATCACATTGTTGTTTTCCCTTGTCTTTCCTTAGTCAAAATCCAAGTTGCAAAAAGCTAAAATGGCTAAGCGTTCAACTTATTGATCTTTCAAGATTTCGGTGATCCATTTGTCTATCTGCATACCCTAAGGTTTTCGTGACCCCCAAATTATGAGTCCTTCAAGAAATACTTAAGTGTTAGTTTTTTGGTCTTTCGAGCATTCAAGTTTTTGATGTTACATGTACCTTCATGTTCTTGAAGGTATGTTGTGGGCAACATTCTTGACTCTTGACACCCGATAAAGAACACATTGAAAATTCACCTAAGTATACTTATTTCGGGCTTTTGGTCTTCTCCTTATTTCCTTACCTCTTTTTAACCCACTCCCATACACATTCCTCTTGACTCTTGATCTCCGAGGTTTTCCTCTTTCATAATTGCCCAAGTCCTTTTCATCAGATTTTGGCCTTCAGGTCTTCTCTTTATGCTCTTTCATTTTTGGTGTAGGTTAAGCATCACTCTTAATCCCCAAACCTTGATTTATCCCTTTCATCCTACATTCTTCCAAATTTCCTCACCAATATTTTAGAATTCAATATCCCTTTTCTTAGCTTTCAACAAGTGGTAAGCCCAAATCCCAATGGAAGCTATCTTTCGAGGTCAAGAACAATTTAATGTGACAAAACTCAACATAAAAGTGACTAAGTATTTTGTCAAATTTTTTTGTGGTTCAAAAAACCACTATCAACTCTGATAGAGGTTTCTAAAACCTCTCAAAGTTCTGATGCAGTTGCAAGTTACTTGTGGAGACTTGATCATCGACAATTAGCAAGGGAAGATCTGTAGGGCAAGGTAAAATATTGGTTAAGAATTTTTTGGAGTTTCTAATGGTTCACAAAACTATTGTTGGCTTCAACGAAGGTCGTTGAACCTCCCATTTCTCCAACAATGTCCTAAAGTTCGTTGTGAGGGATAACAAACAAAGGAGGAAAGGGGGCGGTCAAGTAAGTAAAATTTCTATTTTAGCATCTCCAAGAGGTTTCAAAACCTTTGTTGAACATTAATGAGGTTCTCAAAACTTCATTACGTTATGACAAGGTTCGCCAAAGAAGAAGAAGAAAAGAAGAAAAGAAAGTTTAGCATTGGCAATTTTGGTGGTTTTCATAACCATTGTCGGCTCCGACGAAGATTCTCAAAACCTGTCTTCTTGCCAAAAAGGGAATATTGAAGGCCAATGAACAAGGGGAGAGGGAAGTGAAGTGTTATGTTTTTTTTATTTTTACTTGTTCTAAGAACCATTGTCAGTGTAAACTAGAAATTCGGCCTTTAAGGCATAGAGTTAATAGGAAATAATGTAAATAACCACAATAAGAAATCCTAATTACAAACAAGTTCCAATCTATTCAATGGAAAACATGAAATAATAAGTAAAACCATATTTCAAGAAAATGACATCTTCACCTTCACCATATTACCATGGATGACTTGCATTGTTCCTTCTTTGTATGTTTTTCTCTCAGAAATGGGTATGTTACTCTTTTGCTATGAGCTTCAAGTATATGTGATGATTGCAATGATGCAAATTCCATAGTTTAAGAGTTTGTGGTTACCCCTCAACATGCTATGAAGGATTTCTTTTATAGAAATGCTTGTTTCAGATGAACGATCTAGATTCAAAGATGAAAGATCAGGATCAATGGTTGAGGTCCGTTGAGAGGAAATATATTGGAGAGTTAATTGGCTTGATTGATTCAATCAAGGGAATTGATTGGATCATCAATGGAAATTTATTGATCAGTTAATGGGATTGATTGATTAATTAGTTGGATTGATCGATTAATTAGTGGGATTGATCAATTAATTAGTGGGATTGAATAATCAATGGGATGGATTGATCAGTCAATATGTGTGAGGATAATGTCAATGTGTGTGAGGATAATTAATTAATCTTTGGAGGAATGTGCAAGTAAAGATTGAATTGATAAATAAAAGTTTATTTATTAATGGATCATGTTGAGTGTATATTAGATAATTAAATAATTAATTTAATTATTTAATCTAGAAGTGGGAAAGTGGTTTAATTAAACAATTTGTAAATATAAGAAGGGTGTTTGATGTTAATTAAATATTTTTTTATTTTTGTTTTGTAATAGATGATTATATTGATATGTATCAAAAATACAACCGTCTGCGAATGCAAGATTCACCTTGGTTTTACAGTGCTTAACTACCATCAAAACAAAAACAAAAAAACATACTCCCATTACCCAGCAACCACCAAAAAACACCAACATGCTTGAACAAAGAGGATGGCTATTTACATATTTCAAACAAAACAACCCATGGCCAAGCATAAGCTACTAGAAACAAAAACAAAAAAGTAGTTTACCCATTGTTGCCACAAAACCAAACACCCATCCCCCATCACATGAAGCCATTGGCCTTAGCGAAGGTGTCAAATTCGGCCACCCATTCAAAACCTTCCACTTCCACTAGCTGCATCATCTTCTTAAGGAAATTTACACCAACCACCGCTATCATCCTATGGTGAACAAGCGTTATGCCTTTCAGGTCTAGGAGGAATGGGTAAATTTTGATGACCTCGCCCTATTTCTTGACCAGCTCCAAGTCTTTAGGTTGGGGAGCCCCAACCCTAGGAATCACCACCTTGAGTATCTTTTCGATACCCTCCAACAAACCCTTCTTAAATAATTTGCAAACTAGTGCCTTAGCTTCGTCTTTGGTCGCGTGGATGTCTAGCAGGGATGTGAGAAACCTTGAGACAATCTGAGAATTCATCCTGAAGGTCTTGTGCGGTGCCAAATGCCCCTTCCCTAGAACCATTTTAATGACCACCATCGTATGGGGGTCAATATTCAACATAATGCGTTTAAGGCGCTGGTCGGAGACACCATCAAAGGCATTATATCGCTCTTTACACCCCAGTTGAATCGGGGTGTCGACGCCAAAGCTAACCGGAGAATCCATGGACATGTGCACTGTAAACTTTGTTTGTTTTTCCATTGATCACTATTCCCAACCTTGGCTAAAGCCAAGAGGAAAGGAGAGCACTATGCCAATTTTACCACCTTCAAGAAAGCTATCGCCTTAAATGCATGAAAGATTATCACGTTGTACAAAGCTATATTGCCACCCTGTGCAACCCAAACAACTATGACCTGCTGCCATTCAGAGGCATGAGTACCCCGATTCGCATGATGGGAAAACTTGACCCGAATGAGTGTAATTCCCACATCCTTCCCAAGTGTGGCATATCTGTTTCATTATTTCCTTTCACTTGCTAGATATGTACATAGGATCCCATGTGAAGCCTGGTAATGAGTCACCTTCAAAACCTTAATCGCCCTTCCTCACCCCACAAGTAGAACTTTCCACAATTCCATGTGGAAAGTCGCCCACCCTTCCACCCACTTGTTTGAGTGCTTTGTTAGCAGATCAAAAGAAGAACCTCTCTCTGCTCAGTGCCATCCGCACCTTGGTTTGAAAGTTCATCTACCTCTATGTTTCCTTCCCTCAATGTGTGATTGATTATTACCATTTCAAACCCTTCCATCAGTTACAGGTCTAGTTCTAAGCCTGCACTCAATTTCCAATGCGCCATATGTCTGGTCCTTAAGGAATTGATAACTAAGGAGGAATCTCCTTCAATCTCTAGGTTCTTTATTCTTAGCTCTTGGCAGAATCTCAACCCCAAAATCAGTGCCTACATCTTTGTTGCATTGTTTGTGCCAATCTGAAGGGGCTTTTCCAATCTACCAACTATTCTAGATTTCCAGTCCCTCACAATGTATCCTACCCCCAATATACCTAGATTACCTTGAGAGGTGCCATCAAAGTTCATTTTAAACCAACTGATTTCTAGAGGTTGCTAGACCACCTTGCTTCTTTCTATTTGAGTTGTCGGGCCTCCCTCACCAACATGAGGGGGGTTCTTGAGGCCATGCCAATTTTTCAACATTGCTGCATCCCAGGGAGTGAAGACCATTTTACCGCATTGATACTCAATCAGTCTTGCATTAACAATCTCCACTATGCAAGCTTCAATTTTGTTTAGGAGAGATTGGCGAGGCATTGCTTTCTCCTGGAAGATACACCTATTCCTTTCTTTCCAAATTTCCCAAATTACTAGTGACAGGCTGGTGATCCATAATCTTCCAAAGATTGTGTTCTTGTATATCTTTGGTCAGATTGTTAGCAGGCCCAACAAACTGTTTGGAAAGGTTTTTTTCCATTGGATTTTTGTGTACAACCAAACCCAACATTGTTGCACAAATGGGCATTTCACAAATAGGTGCTCCCTGGATTCCTCCGCCTGTTTATAGAGCACACACCTCGACAGACCAGCATATCCCAGGCATGCAAATCTATCAACCGTGAGCACCCTCCCTTGCATCACTTCCCATGAAAAAAGGCCTTCTTTTGGGAGACAAGTTGGATTCCAACATAGGTTGGTAGGCAATCGTGACTGAACCGCCTCCATGCCCACTAAAACTTTATAGCCATCGTTGAAAATCCCATTAAGGGAGGCATTCCATCACAACTCATCCCTTCCCAATTTGGGGAAGATACTTTGTTTGGCCAACTCAGCTTTATAAACTTCAATTAACTTGGGATTCACTCCTAGTGCTTGAATGTTTTTCCAACGGTAATTTGGGAAACCATCCTTCCAATAAATTGTCAGATAATCGACCACTTTACTTCCCTAAACTTGTTTTGTTACCAGTTTGACTTGTGCTAGATCCTCCCCTTCTTCCAGTTTTGGATGCCCTTCCCAAGAGTCTTCCCAGAAGAGTGCATTGTGCCCGTCCTTTATTTCCCACGTTAGATGATCCACAATTAAATGTCTGCAGTTGCTAATGAAATTACATATCCATGATCCTTTAGGAAGCGATCTGAATGAAAAGATGTTGTGCTCTTCCACATCAAGATACTTTGCTTTTACTATTTTGATCCATTTGAGATCTAGTTTTGAATGAATTGTCCATAGGAGCTTTGCCCTAAGAGCTTGATTCTGTAACTGCATGTGCTTAAGACCTACCCCATCAACCTCCTTTCACTCACAAATCTATTTCCATTTTATCAAATGGAATTTATGCTGGTTTGAGTTGCCTTGCTAGAAGATTTTTTTCATTTTCTGATTGATATCTTTGTTTGCTTCGCTTGATAAAGGTAGGCATGAAAGCAGATAGATGGGAATTATGGAGATGACTGACTTTAACATTGTTAACCGACTCGCCCATGACAGCCACTTGATTTTCCATGAAGACAATTTTGCACTGAATTTTTCTATCACTGTATCCCACTTCTTGCCAGGTTGCAGGCCTTTGGCCAAAGGTAGACCCAAATACTTATAGGGGAGAGATCCCTTGTGGAATCCCATGATGCGCAAAAATTGTATTTCTCTACCTATTCTAGTATTGAAAAAGAAAATTTCATATTTGGCTTGACTTACCTCTTGCCTAGAAGCCAATGAGTATTGTTCTAGGATCTACTTGAAACCACGTGCTTCTTTCACCAAGGAAGCACCAAAGAGCACGTTATTGTCTACGAATTGTTGATGGGTGACTTCCGAGATGCTTCCTGTGATCTGTATCCCTTCCAAGTGGCCCTCCAACCTTGCTTTCGAGAAATCTCTACCAAGAGCCTCGGCCATAATAAGAAACAAAAAGGGAGAGAGGGGATCCCCCTGCCTCAACCCCCTGGATACATTGAAAAAGCCTACTAGGGAGCCGTTTAGTAAAACTAAGAATCTCGGGTAGGCAATCCAAGCAAATAACCAATTCAACCAATCCCTATCAAACCCAAAGGATTCTATTACTTTGAAGAGGAAGTGCCAATTAACCTTATCATAGGCCTTCTTAATATCCAGTTTGATTAGCATAGCCTGTCTCTTCATTTTCTGAATAGTATGAATCGCCTCATGTGCTATAGTGACCCCATCGAAGATGGATCTTCTTGGAACAAAACCCATTTGTTCCTTTGAGATAATGTATGGGGTAATTTTCTTGATTCTATTTGTGATGGTCTTTGCCAATACTTTATAGATAGTATTGCACAAAGAGATAGGCTAAAAGTCTTCAAAGGAGTCGGGCTTGTCTTTTTTTGGGATGAGTGCAATAAGGGTGTTATTGGCCTCTTTAAGAATTGTATCTGTGCTCCTAGCTTCTTCTAAGGAACTACAAGATCTGACCCAAGGATGTTCTGAAATTTATGAAAGAACTCGACCGGGAACCCATTCGGATTAGGAGCCTTATCTAGATGTAATTGAAAAAGTGCCTCCTGTAGAAGTTGTGAAAACCAACTTCGAAGTCCAAGAACACCTGCATGCAAAGGGATACTTGTCACAGGGAAGAGAATGGAGAAAAAAGCAAAGAGGGTTTTGAAGCTCTAAAATATGAGAGATATATATTATCAGAACAATCAAATAGATTATTTACAAAGATCAATCCTTAAAAGGAGATCAAGCAAAACCTAAAAAATAACCCTAATAGGTAGACATTTAATAATTATATTAATTATTAAATGTCACAATATGCATCTAAAGTGAAATCTTAAGAGTAGAATAAAGGTGACTTAATTAATATAGTTAAGTGAAAACCTTTACTCTAACACCCCCCCCTTAAGATGAGAAAGAGTGCATCTACAAACATGTGCAAGAAAGCAAATGTAACTACAATGCATGAAAGTAAAATTGGGTCTCGGCAACTAGGCCTGATCAGGTACCCAAATACAACCAAATCTCTGTAAAGCGGAGTAAAGGAGAAAACCTAGTGGGAAAAAACTCCTCTCCAAAAAGAGATGAACAAGAGTGAAAGAAGAAGAGAGATAGAAGGAGGACTCAACATGATCCCCCAAGTATTGCTTCTATCACACAAGTACAAAATATGTTCCCCCCATAGGAGAGAGAAGAGATTCCAAAGCCCCCCCAGAATGAGAGAACCCCTATGCCAATGATCAAAACAATGTGTCTCCTCGGAGGAAGAAACAGATCCAACAGTCGAGGAAGAGGAAATCCCTAGATGTGAGGTGAAAATGGAAGTCCTGGATGATGCTCACTGGAGAACGAAACTGCAGTATGAGTGTCTAAATAATAGGATGGTGAATCAAACAACTCAAGATGATCCTAAAATGGAATCTCCAATGAAGATGGGATAATAGGTGTGCTGAAACTATCATCTGTGAGGAAAGGAATATCCTCTGATATGGCCTCAACAAATACACTTGATGGCTCGATGAGTGGAGCAACAATGTCAGTCATAGCTGAAGAGGAATCCTGTTGAACAGATGTGATCTCAACAGGAGGTAGAGGTGTAGAAGTCTCAACACTAGTCTCATGAACAGATGGAAGAACACATAAGTTCAAGTGACCAAACTTCACCTCAGATACTGTATGCTCTCTTGTAGAAGGAGAGGAAAACTCAGACAGTGGAGATGGTGGACCAAAGTGTGTGAATGCATAAAAACAGGAAGAATGATCAACTGTCCCTATTGCAACAATGTTGCCAGTCTGAATGTCTCTGATGTGCACTGAATCAGGTGTGAACTCAACTGTCTTCCCTGTCCCACTGTGAGAAATCTGATAGATGGAGAGAAGGTTAGTGGACAAAGATAGAACAAATAGTACATCATTGAATGTACCGTCATCAATGTTGATAGAACCTTTCCCACATACACTCATATAAGTGTTATTACCCATCAATATGTGTGGTGAGGATGCAGCCTCGAAAGATGAGAACATGTCCTGAGAAGATGCCATATGGTGTAAAGCACCTGAATCCAATAGCCATCTGGATGAATGTGAACTGGTGGTTGCACATAATGCATGACCCTTATGTGGGGCCTGTCCATCTGTCTGGAATGAAGGTGAAGAAGAAGACCTGCCTGATGTAGATGAAGAAGAGTGATGAATATTGTTCCTCTCAAGAAGAGATGTAAAATCTGAAACCTGTTTGGCATATCCATCTATCTTCTTCTCATAACAATTGGACTCATCATGTCCTGGCTTAGTACAATAAGCACACTTAGGTCTGTCTTTCTTTGATGATTCCCCCTTAGGAGAAGGTGAATCAGAGGTGTGCTGTGAACTGGAATCCTTCCAATGCTCTGTGGTCTTTGGTTTCTATTTCTGCTTCTACTTCTGCTTCCCCTGAGATGACTGTGCTACCAATGCTTGGTGTTGTGATCTTGTGAGAGCATCCAACTGTGATATCTTGGCCTACTCTCATGTCAATCGATCACAAAACACCTCAAAAGTAGGCATGGTAAAGCGGTTTCCCAATACATCCATGGTGGAATAAAATGTCGAAGAGAAGATCTGAAAAGGACCTTGAAGCTTAGAAAGAATCAGGTATATACACTCCTCATCTGTTTTGGTCTTACCACAACCCTGTAGAAGAGATCTCTGTTGTTTGAATTTCATCAGAAAGTCCTCAATAGTGGGAAAAGAATTAGGTACAAGGGAAGTCAACTCTTCCTCAATCTGGATGGCACGAAACTGATTGATGGTACCAAATAAATCATTGAACTTGGTCCACATTTCAAGAGAACTGTTACACCCATCAAGATGAAACAACAAGCTGTCTGAAACATGTAAGGAAATCAACCCCATGGCCTCATCCATCTTATTTCTATGCTGCATAACCTCAAATGGCCGTGTCAAAACTGGTTGAATTGTGTCTAAACAGGACCACAACCCCTTTGATATGAGAAGACGTGTCATGTATGCCTTCCAAGTGTGATAGTTATGAGGTGTGAGAAGTTCAACAATAGGAGTGTTTTCGGCCATTGTTGGAAAGGTTTAATGAATGTTTTGTGTAGAGTTTATGGTTTTCTGAAGTAAATGATAGAAAGCAAGAAAAAAAAACTCCCCCCTCAATGCAAGAAACCAAACCCCAATAGAGATTTTTCAGCGAAAAAACTAGAAAAAGAAAAAAATGCTTAGGACAATTCTCAGTGTACCTAGTGAATTTTCTGATGAAATAAACTACATATCTGGAAAGAGCACAGAACCACCTTTTCGATGCCTATTCGTTTGCGCAAAAAGGAGTCCGGACACAAAAGTTACGCCCCTGGAAGTGCAAAAAACATGGTCTAGATTTTACAGGAGAAAACAGCATCAAAATAGAGAAATCAAGAGATCAAACCTCCACCATCAGATCGGGATTGGAACCATCTTTCCAACGGTATCTCATTTTCAAAAAACGGAGATCGTATGCCTGATTTATGCCCGATTTATCGAAAGAGGTTAAAAAAACTTAAAGAGGGGCCCTGGTGGCTCCTCTCGTACTGGCGGCGTGCAGGCGGCACATGGGCGGTGCTCCAGCGGGTGGCGGATCGGTGGAGATCCGGCGGTAGGCCGGTGGTCGGCCGGTGGTGAGCCAGTGGCCGGCTGGCAGTGAGCCGGTGGCGGGCTGGTGGTGAACCGGCGGAGTTGGGGGTGGTCGCCGCCAAGCTAGTGGCCGCTTGGCTGAGGGGTGGCGACGCCCTCTTTAGAACTGTGAGCGCAGTTTTAAAAACAAAAAACTTTGTTTTTTTTTTTTTGTTTTGAAATTTTTGACCTCGAACGGCGTGCCATGGGGCCGTACGGCTTTGGGGTAAATTTTTTTTGCCTTTTTAGTCGACAGTGGCCAAATTGGACGTGTTTTATATGAAAATATAGGTTTTCAGGTGCTGCGAATCCAATGGCGAGGTCCGTTTGGGCCCAAAATGGACCCAAAGAATGGAGTAGGTCAGATCCACAAAAAATCAACCTGAAAACTTCTGAAAGCCCGATCAAACCCTTGTAGCTCCAAAAACTTCAAAACAAGAACAGGCTGCAGTAGGCCCACGCTTTGATACCATGTAGAAGTTGTGAAAACCAACTTCAGAGTCCAAGAACACCTGCATACAAAGGGATACCTGTCACAGGGAAGAGAATGGAGAAAAAAGCAAAGAGGGTTTTGAAGCTCTGAAATATGAGAGATATATTATCAGAACAATCGAATAGATTATTTACAAAGATCAATCATTAAAAGGAGATCAAGCAAAACATAAAAAATAACCCTAATAGGTAGACATTTAATAATTATATTAATTAGTAAATGTCACAATATGCATCTAAAGTGAAATCTTAAGAGTAGAATAAAGGTGACTTAATTAATATAATTAAGTGAAAACCTTTACTCTAACACCTCCTTCACCTCTTTTCTAGTAAACTTGGACTGTAACATATCATTATGTGTCATAGTTAACAAATGCAGAATACCTTGGAGAAGCTCACATGGTTCTTGAATGAGTGACCCACTTGACTCATTAAGAAGGGATTGGAAAAATTCAACCGCTGTAGCCATAATGTCTTCTGTCTTATCCAAAATATTGCCATCCCGACCTTTGATGTAGGTGATTATATTGATTTCCTTCCTTGTTTTGGTGGAGTTGTGAAAAAACTTAGTATTCTTATCTCCTCCTCAAAGCCAAATTTCTCTTGATTTTTGTCTCCAAAAAACCTCTTCCTTGGCCAACAAGTCGTTTAATTTGTTTAAAAAATCTTTCTCCTAATAGAATCTCGTGACATCCATCCCTTGGTTGATGACTTCTTCATTTAATTTCTGCAGGGTTTCCTTTGTCACCTATTTCTCTTCGAAGATTTTCTTGAAACACTCCATGTTCCATTGTTTTTCTTTTCTCAAAAATATGAAGGTACCTCCTCAAGGATGGAGGTTGGAAACTCTATAATATGGAACCTATTTAGAAAATGTTTTTGGTAGAAAATTCTAGTCATTCTTTCTAAAACTGCATTATGGCGTTGGTTTTAGCCCAACCATGGTGTGCTCAATTTGGGCCTTTAGCACTGCCACAATATTTAGACTTTCCTATAGGTTCAAGAAGGCATTTTCCAAATTTAACGGAGAAGATTCTCAGGTTGTAGATGATCACATTCAAGCCTTCACAGTAGCTTGTGGCATTTTGGGGGTAAGAGAGGAAAATGTTTTCGTTAGATTATTTGTCAAATCTTTAATTGGATTTGCTACAATTTGGTATCAATCTTTAGAAGATGGATGTATTACTAACTGGGACATCATGAAGAAGAAGTTTCTTGGAAGATTTAAACCAATATATGACATGTGTGCACTTATATCTCAGTTCTTCAGCATTAAAAAGAATGAGGGTGAATCTATAAGGGAGTTTGTAGAACGGTTTGATAGATGTCTACGAAAGATTCCTCATAATCTTTAGCCAAGTAAGGAGCTACAACTGATCACTTTTGTTGTAGGAATACATCCCGACATTGGATTCCTCTTGAAGTGAAGTAAGGTAAGTGATCTTGAGATTGCAAAACAAGACGCTGTTAATATTGAAGATGATTTTATTTTATCTAGGGTATGGAAGAAAGATAAAGTTGAAAGATATGTGCAAAATTGTCTAATTCAGAAATATAAAAATCCAAAGTTTCAAAAGATGAATTCATCAAATCTCCTACGCCCTTCAGCTGAGTGTTCTAATCTCACAGTTTTTGATCAAATTTTTTTTTAGAAAAATAAAGTGATGTAAGAACTAAATCTTTTAAGGCTGAAATATATAATTTTAACTGTGAGATGGATAAAGGTGATTCTGATTCTTCCAATGAAAAGGATATTACTCTCCTCGTAAACAATTGGTATGTAAGACATCTTCTACTTTGGCTGTGAAAAATACTGAAGATTCATTTGCTGTTATAGATAGTCCAGAATTAAACAAAAGTGAACAACTGTTGATGCCTGCTTATGCTCCAAAAATTGAAACTTTTAGATTTGAAAGTATTGATATAAACTTATTAGATGATTTGGTTAACATGAATATGAAGGGTCAATTTTTAGAAAAAGAGAATGACATAAACCAGTTATAAAAATGGAGGCCTTCATCTTTGAAGATGTTAATGTGCATTGTGTAGCTAAAGGCGAAATTAAAAATCAGCTCCAAGAGGTATTTGAATCACCAGACACCTTTTCTTCTTGTTTACAACATGCATATGAAGCATTTGAGTTTGTTGATGAAGCAAATGATGAGGTAATTAATCATCCCATTCTTGAGTCTTTTTGTTTTGAAGCAAATACTGTACAAGATTCAAGTTGCTACAGTCAAAATTATGAACCAATATGTGGGATGGATAAAAATGAAGAAGGGGTTAAGACATGTGAAGTAGTAGTTGAATCTAATAAGTGTGTTGATATCACAATTTGGGGTCCAAATTTTTTAAATAATGCAATTACTCCCACGTGTAACAACCAAGAAGTTTCTTTATCTCATGATTAGCATGTGGGGTGTCCAATTTGAGGGCTGGTTTCTTTTTGTTGAGAAAATCAAGTGCAAAGAAATATTAAATCTAATGTTGTACAGGTAGATTCTAGTAACCATAAATAGGGCAATGTTGATATAAGTTGTTTGATTGCCAAATTTTATAATGAGGAATGGCATTTTGAGCATAAGACTTTATCCAAAAAGTCTTTACACGGTGCTAGTTTGATCTATTTGATTATAGCAGTTGCAAGTTGGAAGTCAGTTGTGCATACAATTTTCAGTTACCTAGCATTGTATCACATAGGTAGCTTCTTCTCCCAACCTATAAATAGATTTGCATGATCATATGGTTGGAGCCATTTGAGGCAGGGTCTTCCTACCATGTACATAGTAGGAGTTTTTGTTGTGTTAGTAGTTTAGTTTCCTTCCCTTCTTTTTTCCATTTTTGGTTTGCTCTTACTCCATCTCCTTCATGCTCTTTGACTCTATAGACCAATGGACTTAGCACTGATATTTACCAGAGATGTTGGAGTTCTTTGCATTTTTGTAGAAAATGCAGTCTCTAATCGGAGCCACTGTTAGCCCCATTTTTGGTCATAAAGCTTCCCCTATTCAAAATTGGCATTTTTCCTATGTTAACTATGAAAATGTGTCTTCTTAGTCCCTGCAAATCATCCAATAGATATGTGCAAGTTTTCAAGTCTCTTACATGGCTTCACATAAATACAGTGAGCAACAATAGTGGAGGGCCGAGGCTTAGATTTTCAAACGTCACCCTATAATGGACATATGCTTGGGACCACTAAACATTGAATATCAAAATCATTGTCAAGCTCAAATCGGGGAAGTTCACTGATCTTGGTTGAAGATATTATTATATATCTCAAGCAATTTAAACAGAGTCATGTGTATTGCAGACATTCAAGTCCAGTTGATTATCACCGAAAATGATCCCAACATGTTTAGCAACAAGATTCGTATGATCAATGAGATTATGGAGTCGACTATCTTATTCGATATCATGTAAATTGAATAGTAGTCTCAATGGCATCATCAGTCAGTGTAATGAATTGGGTGGTGTAAATCTCGTGTCATCAGTTTCATTTGATAAAATCCTTATTCAAATATTTGCATTCACCAATGCACAATAGTTTGGCAGCCACAGTTCTAATAATAATTTGAGTTGGCATATTTTATTGATATGGATGGGCAACCTGATATAAAGTGAATGTCTTAGCAGAATTTGGGAAAGTTATTGTAACCTGTCAAAAGCCTATCAGCGTGATAAAGCGGTGATTTGATAGAATTGTGAAACTCCCTGCTCTAGTTAGAGGAACTACTAAAAATACCACCCATGCTATTTGAGACTTGGAGGTAAAGAAAATGTTTATTGGTGACATTTCTGAAGGTTTTGAGAACCACTCAAAAGTGCGCCGAGTTTAGTTATAAGAGCCCCTATGCTTTTTAAAATACTCTAAGGTGCAAGACATTTTTGGGAATGAAATGTTGGACTTCATCACCCTCGTCACTTGGAATTGCTTATATTTGGGAGATTTGAATTGAAGGTGAAAGTAGTTGTAATTGTTATACAATGGGTTGGTTACTTCCTCAAGCAATTATTACGGTTTATAGAAGATCATGATGCAGAGCCTTCCCCAAAACTTATCGAGGCAGTGTTACAAGATTATAAAGGCCATCGTTCTCCTGATCAACATGACTACTAAAGAATTAACATCAAAGGGAAGGGTGGGGCCTATGAGATTTCAAAGAGCCAATGTGAATCATTGACAACAATGTACACATTCAAGGATTTGGACCCTTTCCAAGTGGAATTGCCCTACATAAGCGCGTTTGAGATGCCCATAGTCTCTCAAGAAGGTTAAAATGCTAGGATTTAAAGAATCAAGAAAAGAATGTAGTTACAAGAAAATAAAAATTTGGAGAGGTTACAAAGCAATGACCCTGTGAAAAGGCTGTCACGATCCTTTGAACAGTTGAAGGCATGAATAGAGCTATGTATTCGATAAAAAGACAACCTTCAAAGCATGTATTGTATGAAGAATTTCATAGTAAATGTGTCCCAATAACAAGAACAAACATTTTGGTTGATTGATTTCAAAGGTTGATCTATGGCTTGTAAGTGAAAGTATTAAGACCACTTGATAATGCTTAATGTACACTGAAGTCCGCTTCTGCTAGGTGGCATTTACTAGTTGAGATTATGAAGAAGTCCAATAGACATTTTTCAAAGGTCGATCTTGAATCAAGCAATGAACACCAAAAGAAATAGATATGAAGAGGCATCATAAGTCCAAACAATAAGGCGAAGAGCGAACAAAATAAATAAGTTAAGAGTCTCTTCGTATTTGAGAGGAGCAGTTATAGAAATGAATGGTCACCTAACTAAACGGGGCTCATTGGGGGAGAAATTCTATAAATATGTATTTTGAAGCTAAAAGGGGGGATCTCTAGATATGCACTTTGTGGCGTTTTTTAGAGGGATTTGGTCATTTATTTCATGCTATAATAATTCATAATCTTTAAGTTTTGAATTTAATGAGATGCTTGGTACGTTGATCTTTGTGTTACACATGCAATAGAGTTATGTATTCTTTGTGAGATAAGCTTTATGGTGTCCATTTATTACAGTATGATCTTATTTCCTTTAATGAGATAGTCATAGATCTTTTCAATCTTTGTGTTGATCGTTTATGATTGTTGTTTATGCATTCGCGTTAGTTTCATATTTATGAACTAGTGTTTGTTGCCTTTCCTACTTTTTGGTTAAAAGCATACACATGTTTATTTAGTTTAGTTAGATTCATTGCATATCATTCGAGGGAGTTGTACCTCCAAAATTCAGAAAAAAGCCACAAATGCAATTGTGGTCTTTTTAGAGCTATTAATGGATTCATACTAGTGCTAAACAGGGCTGAGAGTCATTTATTTTGAGCATATTTATCATGAGCCAATTCATTCGCTAACAATAGCAACATGAACTTCTTTCCCCTTCACATAAGGGTTTGAAATATCCACTGACGACTCAAAGTTTTGGAAACCACCCCTACACTGTTGGACTTATTTTTTTGGTTTATAAGTTTGTTGTTCATTTTTATTCTTGTTTGGAAAATGATTTTTTTTCCTGACGATGCTTTTTAGCATCCCATAGTGGAGATTGGGTATAGGGAATCGCAAGAGGGAGATCTTTGATCTTGTGATCAGCAGATTGGCACTGATAACAAGTGATGGAAAGATTAAAATAAGTGACCTTCTGGGTATGTTAGAAATTGCTAATTTGAATATCGATATACTCTTTCAAATCTTGTGAAAGTTCACTTCGACACAAACTTGCTTCTGAGGGCGAGCTTGAAAGAACCTATCAGGTTCGACACAAATGAATTTCCCTAGGGAAGAGGCTATATGATGCAAAAAATGCAAGCATGGAAAGGGTAAACTAGGAAATTCAATCCAAACTAGAACCTGTAACTTTATGTCCTTAGAGATAGAAAAATCCTAGGTCCAAGGTTGAAAAACCAACAAAGAGGACCGGACATACCAAGGACCATGGTTCAGGATTTCTTGAACATGACTAACCTCCACAAAACGAAAAAATAAAAAAGCCTTTGGTTAAATTTTGGACCATATAAAAGCGGACCCCATGAGAGACCTAGGTTTTTTGGACCCATTCTTTTAGCACACTTTTAGGGGGGTTCTCCCAACAAAATAACCAACAAGAGTATGTTGTTCTAACTAGTGACATGCATAATCAAAATCTGGGATGGGAAAAACCACATCTATCGAAGAATCAAAAGACTTACCTCGTGGAACACTTTCAGAACAAATTCTTGGGGTCACTTGTTTGGAGTCATTGTGCAAAGGCATTGAATCATCAACACCAAGAAGAACTGTTGGGTTGGAGTTAGTCGTAGGCGTAATAAAAAAACAAAAAAACTATAGTAAATGTGGTCATACAAAGTAAATAAAAATCCTACGCCTAAGGTGCGGTATGACGCAAGGGAGGCCAAGGGTTACCGCAAAAACAAGAAACCCTAGCATAGCTCATTCACCACCTATCCAAAAGTGATATTTTCAATTGGATCAATGACCTAAAACTAAAATTATCAAAGCATGGAGCTTACACAAGATAGGTAAAATAACCAAATTACAATTGAAACAAAGAGAGTCTTACCTCAATTGAAACATGCCATGGAACTAAACCAAGTAAGCCAAAACTCCAAAAGACCTGAATCAAGATATTGAAAATAGGGGTCCTATATTTTATTTAAGGAAATAGGATGTATTGTGCAAGCAACAATAGACCTCATTCTCTTTTTGGTACTAAAATCAATATATTTCCAAGAATTTGAAAACCCTTTAGTTTATTGTTAAAGACTAGACTAAATTTTCTTTTAAAAACTTTTCATAAGAAAAATAATCTAGACTAGCACTTGCACCCATAGGGGGTTCAAGAGAGATGTCGATAGACTAGCTACAACAAAAAATAGAATGTAAAAATCCAAAGTTATAATAAGAATTATATAATACTCAAGTTGTTCTCAGATTTGAAACTGAAAGAGTGCTTGATACTTGATAAATGCAAATGGCTTTGTGTCAATGAGGTATAAAACCTTGCAAAGTAGAGAAAGCCTATGAGACAGTTTGGGACACTAGAGGGGCTTCTATTCATCAATAGATTTTGAAGGGAAAATTCATTGATTAGAAATTATGAAATCACTGAAATTTTAATACTGTGCTACTTGATTAGTTTCAATTGAAAATCTAGAGTAAGGAAATATTGTGTAATACAAAAATAAATGTATAATAAAATATCACAAGTTTAAACTCAAATACTGGATTCATCTCGGAAAAGCCCATGGTGGGGAAAAATTAGTTGGTAATGAAAATTTCTCATCTACTAAATCAATAAGATTCAAAACAACAAGTATAGTGAGTGGATACAACAATTTGTTGTTTCAATTTCTCTTGTCAAGATGCAAATTCTTTGTACAGGTGAATTATCCTTTAAATTTGATTATTTACCGCATTTCAATGAGCCTCTGATGACTTGCAATGCACTCCCTATATGTCCTTTTATAGATGGTCGAAAGTCCTAGTCATGCACTGAAAGGTCTTGTTGCCTAGAATTCAAAGAGACAAAATCGTATGGTAAACTAGAAACCGAAATTAAACCCTCACACCACAAAAAACTATTACTTGAACACTCTTGTGAATACACAGTTTCACTTCATTGGAAAATCAATGCTTACGTCCATAAAATAAATTAATGCTTACAATATTGGACAGTCATTTTTCTGATTTCTCATAGTGGTGTAGTTGAAGCATGCAACTTTCAACAATAATCTCCAAAATCGCCATCAGTCTGGGTTAGGTCACCTCCATGAAAGAGTGTATAAGCAGATCAAAAGTCACCCAAATCAAATTTGCCCCTGCTAGAGAATGAATTCTTGACTGAAAAAGTTAGTACAACTAATTGCTAATAGGTAACAAATGTTAGTTAATTGGTAAATCAACGTGCTGATGTGAATATTTCTAATTTGTTTATTTTAAAATTATATTTCTATTCAATTTTGTTTTCACCATGTACTTTTTTTGGTTTCTTTCGTTGTTTTTGATGTTGTGTGTGTGGGGATTCATTGCCATGGAATACTTAAAAGGGGAAGATGGTGAAGAAAATAATCCTTGTAATAGCATTGGCTTTAGCTGCAAGCACAATTTATCAGACATGGATAAATTTATTAGAAACTTCGCTTTGGTTTTCAAATCCCATGATCACGCATGTCTAGAGTTCGAGTTCTGCTCCGTCCCCATTTGGCCCAAATTCGGACAACAATTTGTCCCAAAAATTGGGCTTAGATTTTAAGTTGCACCCACTTGTGAATTCCCAAAGGGTTTTGGATTTTTAGTCGCACCCACCTATGAAGTCCCAAATGGGTATGGATCTTTAGTCACGCCCACTTGTGAATTCACCCGATAAATCTTTAATAGATAAGAATTTGTCAGTTTCAGATTTGGGCAAGAGCGGCACTAACAAGATGGTTGAAGAGGCTGCCCAAGAATTCACATATATGGGATCTAGGGATAAGTTTGAGATACCGAGCATAGTAAAATCCCCTGTGGATTCCAGTAAAGGAAAGGTATGAATGGTTTTAAATTAAAATCAAGAGAAAACGAATATATTGATTGCAAGTTAAAATTTATTTTCAGATATTGATTGCAAGTTAAAATTTGTTTTTAGGTGTCACGTGAGTGAACGTTCTCGTGAAAACTATAATGTCCTCGAAACAACTTGAATTATTCTGGAGGGAAGCTCATAGCGGTGTTTCTAACACTAATTTGAATTTTAATAATATTAAATAAATAATAATTAAATATTTTTAATAATAAATTTAAATCTTTAAAAATAACATTTAAATTTGAATTTATTCTGGCCGACCTTTCCTGAGGGCGCACAAATAATATTTCGATTTTTGTTGGGCCGACTTCAAACCGAGAAGCATTTATATTGGAAGGCGTTTAATATCTTGGTATCAGGAAATCAGGCATGGACAAATGACAGCGTAGCTAGTCGACCTCTGGAGGACGTAGTTCGGCTAGTGGGTTCGTAACAGGTCTCATATTTCCATCGCACAGGCTCATCACAGTATTCGCTTGTCAGGATCGGTGGTAATCCATTCTCATTCATCCTACTCCTTCACGGGACTCTCGCGAGCGGGATACTCAGACGGGAAAACACACGACATCTCCAGGCTTCAGGTCACACGATATCTTTCCCGCCGTCCAGGCAGAGCCTCTGGCTCTGGCCGGCGCCAACTGGAGTCACCATCAGACCATACCACGCTCTCAGACTGAGTAATCATCTCTCCCTTTGCTATAGGAGTTGAAGCGACATTGCCGCAGGTCATCATCACCCGAGAAGTGACCGGCAAGCAAGAGACTACGGATCATCATTGGAGAGACCGATGCATACAGGAAACGGCATCTCACAGAATGGCATCGTGTAATTACAAGTTCGTGATCTCTGTGTGTTCGGGATTAAAGCATACCAATGGCCCGGGTAATCTTGCATGCGTCATTGGCAGTGCTTTCCTACACGGGTTATATAATTTATCTTCCAGTTGATATAATTTAAACTCCCGAATATACCTTGTGTATTGTTGGTATCGAACTCCATCGTGGGTTGTGGTTGTAATTTCGTCGAGGCTTGAATAGTCCGATCTAGCTATGCCTATTGTATATAATTCGAAGACCAATCGCAATTGCTGCTATCCTGTGTAATTTGAGCATGTTCTATACTCTTCAGAATAATATTTGGTTTGATCGACATTTAATATTCTGGTTGTGTTTGGACTTCCTTCTGTGCCTGGGTTGGATCTGTTCGGTTTTTGCATTTAATTGCCGACAGACTATACTTTGTGATAGCTTTGTAATAAACCGGATATCACTTCACACTAAAATTAAAGTCTATCGACTAAAAATAGAATGTTTGAAATTCAAATAGCAAATCAAACTGGTTTAATTTCTAATTTCCTCAGAGATGATGGGGGAGAGAGAGGTGGCTTCTTATCTTGAGGAAATCTACATATGTGAAGATTTTTTTTGGAAAAAAAACTGAAATAGATTGAATTAAGGATTGGGGTCATAATATGTTTTTCTTTCATATTTCATGCATGATGAGAAGATAGAGGAATTTTACTTCTCAGTTTGGATTGGATGGTGAACAAATTATTAGTAATCTTGAGCTCATTAAGGGGTCTTTGGGCTTCTTTTATGTTTGCTAGGGTAGTATATTGCATGTCTATTTAGTTTGTTATGAAAGTCCTATTTGCATTATGTATCCAAGTTTGTGTTTTGATTATAGCTTTAGTTATTTGTTTATAGGAGTTTTCTTATGTATACATGGTTCAAGTCTTCACATTGTATAATTTTTAAAAACAACTAGATTAATCTTTCTTCCTTTGGAGTTCTAGTTATTAAGACTTAATGCAATCCTTTATATATATTTTATTTTGGATTTACTTACACTTTGAAGGAATCCTTGGGCTCACCTTGGTTGAATTTTATCATCAATAGACATTAACCTTGTCTTAAACCTTTATGTTGGTTAAGTATAAGCCTATATTCTTTTAAAATAATGGAAAACCTCAAAAAAAACCTCTTGGTTGAAAAAAAACCTTTGCATACAATTTTTTTATATATATATTTAAACCTTTGCAGCAAATGAAAAGATGCATTGCATGTTATCATTTGATAGTGGCTAATTTATAGCCAGTGAGAAATCTCCAATTGATCACTTTAAGACGACTCACCAAGCATCCATCATTAGATCTTAATCATTGAAGCACCTACTATTCAATTGACATTTAAGTTGTGTGCTATTTATTTTTCAAATGCTCATTAGCTTTCTGCTTAAATTTATCAGTGTCATTCCTTCATAATTGACATTCCAAGCTCACCTCAACCATGTGTTATACTCTAGCACGTGGCGCATGAAAGTAGGCTAGTGGCTCAAGTTTTTGAGCGTGAAAGTCCATCACCATGTGCTCATTGTAGTATTTTTATCTCGCTACACCTACTATTTGATGGGATTTTAGTGATTTGA
The DNA here is from genome assembly GCA_007258455.2 of Sequoia sempervirens. NCBI lineage: Eukaryota > Viridiplantae > Streptophyta > Pinopsida > Cupressales > Cupressaceae > Sequoia > Sequoia sempervirens. Next base: position 275,336 of record VDFB02337216.1, read on the forward strand.
TCTCTAGCAACTAAAGTTAATGTTACCCTTTGACTTATGATTGACAATCTAAATCTATTGTGTGATATTTGAGGCCTTCAAGCTTACAATTCCATCCACATAGCAACATGTAGACCAACTTTAAACTGACACATATACAGAAGATAACACAAAGACATTGTAGACTAGTGAGATATCATCATGCAAGCCTATGTACTTTTCAAAGCACCATAAAGGATATCATTTAGTTCCACCACATATTGGCATAGCTAATGGAACCATAGACACATATAATTATTTTATTAATAGGCACAAGGAAGTAGTGGTGGCCAAACCATTTGAATATGTTTCCAAATTAACCATTATGCAGTGCCTTGAATGCTCATGGTCTCCGCTAGGTATGCCTTGTGGTGCTATCCCCGTTGGGTGGACTCGACTCTTACGTTGTCTCCATATGTACCACATGAGAGCCTGTGTGTGTCGGCAAAAATATTTCTGGACGTCAAAGACTTCTCAATGGACCCTCTACAACCACGTCTCACTGCACTATGCTCTTTTTGTTAGATCCACAACCTTGATCACTGTACAATTAGCTTTTAGTTCCCTGACGTTTAGCTCCTATTTTGACATGAGTGTTTAGCACCAATCCAATATGAGATAGTTTGCATCATGTTTTCTTATGCTTTTGCTTTAGATCTTTTGTCATTTGTTTGCATTTTGAACATGATGTATTATTTCATAAGGATGTTAAATATTTTGATTTGTTGTTGGAATACTAACGATTCTGCAGATTTTATTGTGGGTATTGGAATAATTTTAGAAGCATCCAAGGAATGTTACCTAGATTCGGGGTAGTTTTCATTGAGATTGAGGCTACGAATAATTCACATTATGATTTTTCAATTATTGCTACACTTCAATGACCAATTTATAAAACATCCTTATCACATTGTGTAGTGTCATAAATTAGGGCTCTTTGGAGGTTTCTTACATTTTTTATTTGACATATAGAGATGTTGAAATCATGTCATCAAATCTCTAAATGTAAACCCTCAACCCCAAAGCATTCATTTTGTTGTAGGACCTTAAAATGAAATTTGGTTGTCTTAGGCAACTCCACCAAATTTTATTCCCTTAAGCCATGAGCCATTTTTTCCTAGGACCTTACTAGACATAGATCCCCTTAAGCCATCCTATCACCGTAAATCGTAAATCAATTTCTTAAGGGGTCCTAATATGACATTTCTTAAGGGGATCAAACAAGTTCTCAAAATTTGGTGAATAGAGCTCAAGCTCATCTTTGTTTATTTTGTACATTGCAATTAGGTCACTAGCATATATCTATGTGTCCCTTTGAACATGGATTCTATTAATTTTTCATTCTTATCTTTAGTATTCTTTGAAAACAATGAATGGGATTATGAATTAATGTTAACTTGTTAAACTTATAATTTCTTCTTAACTACTTTGTCCCACCTATAGAGAACTTGTGTCTCTTATCATGAAATTTGAAAATTTAGATAAATCAATTTATGTCCTCAGATTTAATTAAATTCTATGTTATACTTGATTAATACATGTATTCACAATTGATATACCTTAGCTCTATAGATATACTCTTGTTGGGAAACAAGAGCTATCTCAATCAACTGTTCCACAAGAAAATGTTGCTCACTAACTTGCAAGTCCATTATTCCAAGGGCCACCCAAACTTCACCCTAAGTTCCCCAAACCCTAAACCTTGAACTCTAAAATCTAAACCCTAAACCCTAAAGCATTCATTTTGTCGTAGGACCTTAAAATGAAATTTGGTTTCCTTAGGCAACTCCACCAAATTTTATTCCCTTAAGCCATGGACAATTTTTTCCTAGGACCTTACTAGAATGTATAGATCCTTTTAAGCCATCCTATCGCCCTAAATCGTAAATTGATGTCTTAAGGGGTCCTAATATGACATTTCTTAAGGGGATCAAACAAGTTCTCAAAATTTGGTGAATAGAGCTCAAGCTCATCTTTGTTTATCTTGTGCATTGCAATTAGGTCACTAGCATATATCTATGTGTCCCTTTGAACATGTATTCTATTAATTTTTCATTCTTATCTTTAGTATTCTTTGAAAACAATGAATGGGATTATGAATTAATGTTAACTTGTTAAACTTATAATTTCTTCTTAACTACTTTGTCCCACTATAGAGAACTTATGTCTCTTATCATGAAATTTGAAAATTTAGATAAATCAATTTATGTCATCGGATTTTTAAATTAAATTCTATGTCATACTTGATTAATTTACATGTATTCTTGTTCGATATACCTTAGCTCTATAGATATACTCTTGTTGGGAAACAACCACACCTATGAGTAAACTTGCCCTCGCCCCAAAATATAAAGCTCTAGACCCATAAAAACTTAGAAGAATAAATTACTTATTGATGAATTAGTTAATTAATGATAGGCTTGATATTTATGAGCTCCATTGAGCACCCTTGTCTAACAATAATCCTAATATATAAATAGAATCTAGTATAATTTTTACTTGAATTAAACTACATGGTTTTCATCATTTACCCATTTTGACACTCATTCTTGAGTTGTTCATAACCTAAATTAGCTTGGGGACCTTTTCTTCTCTTTTTCCACCTTTATATATGTAATAGAAGACACTCTAAACAACCCCTAACCTCCTATTTTAACACCCAAATTGAAAAATCAAAGTTATATATCTACATGTGTCTTATTTTTCATTCTTTAGTCCTTTACCTTAATCTTAAGTCTTTACCTTGATGGTGATTTATTTAAATAAATCTTAATTCTTTACCTTAATCCATGTGGTTTTATTTATTTTTAAATAAATCAATTAATGTATAGATCATAAAATTTGGCTATATTTTAATTATCAAGTGATATCTAGCTAAAAATAAGTTTATGGGGCCTTCTTTTAGGGGATTCACTTAATAAACCAATGACATAGTGCATGCATTTGAATAGGGTTCTAATAAAACCCCCAAATTTTATTTCTACCCTTCATATTAGCAACCACACACTAGACTCAATTTAATGTGTGTACATGCTATGGATTTTTTAATGTTATAAATTGAATGGTCTTTAAATGAAATTTATTTTGAATTTGTGCACATTCAATGTGATTTTTAAATAACTTTCAAATTGTGTGCATTATTTAATTAGTTTGTTGATATATATTTTTTTATTGTTTAACATGAAGTTGCCATTTAATTGCTCTCGTGGATCCAAAATTTAATTTAAAGGATTTTATGCATGATCCACAAATTCATCCAAATCCACCACCCAAACAAAACCCCACACCTCCAGACTCTCCACCGCGTAACCCCCCACCCCCTGTAGTAGATGAGGATCAATTAAGAGAGAGCATCTGAGCAAACCTTATTATGATTCAATCAAATATGGATTTGATAAAAAATGAGCCTAGAATCCCTCCCCATCTCGCACGGTTTGCATCTACGATGCAAACTATTGTCGATTTTGTTCGATCCATTGATGCAGACCTAGATAGGTTCCATCATTGGAGAGAAGAGAGGAGACAATTATATGCAGATGGATTGTCCTACAAAAGAAATCAATGACCTTAAAATTACCAAACAAGCCATGTGCCAATATTTTATTAACCCCCAAACAAACCAACCAATTCCTCCAACCAAAAAATGAATTTCAATTTTGTGGTGTAGGCACCTGCAGATAGCTGCACATTTTTGGGATAGATGGTAGATGGTGTTTGTTAATCCACCACATGGAAATTCTAAGGTGCCCCTATACTTTTTGAGAAAGTTATGGGTTGAGTTTGAGTTGGGTAGAAAAACCAACTATTTTGATATGAGATCATTTCAGGGAGTTGGGCATGGCATGCCCCAACATAGACTAGGAGCACGTGTCGATCCTCAACGACGTGCTTCGATTGCTCCTAGTGTTCCTCCTCCTTCTCCTGGTGTTCCCGCTACATTTCAACAACAAACCATGTTATCAACATTAGGAGCATTGAGTTCACTTTCAGGACATCTCACTCGTCAGATTGCACATGCGGTGATTGAAGTGGCCAATAGAGAGCATGGAGGCTTGAGCTATAGGGATACTCATGCATCCACTTCAAGTGACCCACATGCATCTGGGATGGAGTCATACATGAATTTACTAGATGAGGATCATCCTACACAGGTATGTTCATCTTTTGAACTTAAATTTAATATAAGTTTCAAATGTGAAAAATTCATATAAATAATAACACCAAATTATATATATAATATAATATTAATTCAATAAGTGTTTGGTGTAGACACATGATCACACGATGCCTGAAACTCAATATGATTGTTGTGTCTATATGTCGAGTGTTGTAGATATGGGCTCACCTTTTGGATAGGTATTTGAACCAATATATATTAAAGAATTTGTGTGGATATATCTAATTTTTAATTTGAATTTGTACACATGTGTGAATTGATATAATATAATATTATATCTAGATGTAGGGAGGTCATACGATACCTAGTACTGACCAACCACAAGTTGTGGTGAGCGCTCCCGAGACATCATCAGCTCAGGTACGTGCTTTCAAAAGTTTGTTAAGTTTAAATTAAATACACATCATAGATCTAATTTAATTTGTTCATTTACATACACGTGTGAATGATCTATGCAAACTGTTATACATCTATACATGCAGGTATTTCATGAAATACCCATGGCGGGCACACCTGAGACGCCATCAACATTTATGCATAGGAAATCTCAGGTGCGTGATCACGAGGTCATATCATTCGAGGTTGTAAACTTTACTAAATCTCCTATACAATTTTTATGGACCTTTTAAATATATATATTCAAGGTTTTAACATATTGTTTGCTTTATATGAATATGCAGGATATAGTAGATCAGGCATTTGGATCTTCTCAATTGACAATTATGCTACCTGTTGAACAAAATGTGCCAGTAGATTCACATGATCATATGGTAATTTATGCATACTAAAAATCATTTTTATTGTATTTACTAGATATATTTAATTAAATTTATTTTTATCTAAAAGTTTATATTTTCAAGTTTAAATATGTTTAATTATATCAAAATTTCTAAATAACTTTAAATCTAATTTCAAGTTTTTTGTACTCTTTTCCAGCATGATGCGAGTACATCTAGTCGACATGGAACAAAGAGGAGACTTGATATGACCGATTAGCCTGATAGTTAGATGGTTTTAAATTTTATGGACTATAGATCTCTAGAATTTTATGTAAATATATGTGTTGGACTTGACATATACATCTTGACATATAAATTTTATGGACTATCTATCTCTAGTTTTATTTTGAACATGTTATTATCATATTTGTGTTTATTTATATCAATTGAATTTAATACATGATGATTATATATGCAGTCAATTATGATCATGTTATTTTCATTTTGATGATTATATGCAGTCATGTATGTATAGATATAAATTATCTAATTTTCAAGTAATACATGCACTATATAAATTCTTATCTAGAATCAAATTTCATATATATAATTTGTCACATGGTTAGGTGGCAAATTAAAACATTACTTAAATAGTTTAGATAATATGTAAATAATAAATTAAGGACAAGTAATTTTAACTATTTTCCAATTCTAGCAAATATTTGAATCAATAAACAAAAATCTATCTCCTTGTATGTATAAAATGTATAATCTATACAATTGAACAATTATATACAATGTGGTAAATACAAGACATGAAATGTATAATTTATAAAATTGGAACAAGATATTTAAAAAGTGACTAATAAGCTCATTGAAGTTCATACATCGAACAAACATATATAATGTATATTGATGTTTAATACAACTATATAACATGATGAAACATATATGTGCATGCAGATACAATTAAAGCTTATCGACTTTTATGTGAAGACCAAAAATTGATATTTACATAGTCTCTTGATTAAATAATTTTTTTTGTGACAATCACATGGTAGAACGACTTGATGAGAACTTGCAAAAATAATTAATGTAATTAAAATAACTATAATTTTTATTGAGTCATTTAAGTAAAAAATTCATGCGAGAAAAGAATAATATATAGTAAATTCCATTCAAATTCAAATGATGTTTGCCATAGGATGGATTAAGGGGACCTAAGAGGGTATATAGCTTAAGGGGATGCAAGAGGGTGTATTTGGCGGGGAGTTGATAGAATGAAGGGATGTAAGAAGGTGGATTAAGGGGACTTGATAGAATGACTTAAATGGATGTAAGAGAGTGGATTAAGGGATGCAAAGAGGGGTGGATTAAGGAGTTG